>JACBKR010000892.1:0-48789 GCA_014218235.1 Colocasia esculenta
TATTTCTTCTTACCAAATCTTCTTGCACCTTTTAGTATTACGAGGATCTTCCATTCGTTAATTTCTAAATTGTTGCTATTAAATATTCGTTATCTTTTCTTATGTTTCTATTTCATCTTTTGAGTTAATTTTAGTTTCCTGATTTTCTAACATTAATATTTTAATCATTTTTGCTATTTACATCTTCGCATAACAATTGATTTCTGTGTTTTAATTCTTGAATTTGTTTTTTTAGTTGTTCCATTTCAGATTTTAAGTCTGAGTTAGGTTTTTCAAGGCATGCATAATTTTTTTTATGGTTTTTAAGTGTTTGCACACATCTTTATATTTTTCATATAATTCATTAAAGCATCTTCTATATTGTCATCATCAGAATCTGAAAATAAATCAAAAGAGGTGTCAGAATTTACCTTGTCATCAAGTTTGCATAAAGGCAAGATGAGCTATTTCTTGTTGTTGTTCACCTGAGCTTGAGTTTTCAGATAAGCTATCTTTATTGCTCCAAGTAGTTGCCACAGCCTTCTTCTTGCATCTCTTATATTTTCTAGATGACTATTCCTTCTTTTTGTCATTTTTCTTTAGCTTGGGACACTTTGTCTTCAAGTGCCTAGGATACTTGCATTCATAATAGATAGGTTCAATTTTCTTGACTGTTTTAATCCATTTTGAAATGCCTTCTACCTGACTGATGTTTTTCTTAGCCAAAATCCTTTGCAGACATCTTGATAGAAAAGTTTCCTCTTTACTGTCTGCATTGCTGCTATCGCTGGATGTAGCTTCATTTGTGTTGGGCTTTCTATCTTCAAGGCCATGATGATCTTTTTCTTTGAAGTGCTTTCTCCTAGTTTTTCGATATTTATCTCATGAGCCATGAGAGACCCATCGAGCTTTTCCAATGACATTGAGGAGAGGTCATTGGCTTTCTCTATAGCTGCAACCTTGGGAGTCCATAAAGTTGGTAAGGATCTTAGTATTTTCTATACCATGTCTTCTGTCTCATATCTTTTCCTAAGTCCAGCTAGACCATTTGTGATATTTGTGAATCGACTATACATTTGAGAGATGAATCACCTGACATCATATGAAACCTTTTATACTGAGTCACAATATGTCTTCTTTTACCTCATGCCCCTTTGTATGTGAGTCTTAGCTTATCCCACATTTCTTTGGCCAACTTGCATGCAGATATTCTATTGAATTTCTTCATGCTTAACGAGCATCAAAATATACTCTTGGCCTTGATGTTCTCAGACATCATTTTCTTGTCACCGTCTGTGTAGCTCTCTTTAGAGTTCAAGACTATTAGATCTCCATCTTCTATTATAGTCCATAGTTTGATAGTCTAGACCTTGAAGAAATAACTCCATTCTCATCTTCCAATAGTTTCAGTCTTCTCCATCGGACAGTGGTGACCTGTTGACAGACTGACCCTTTGCATAACTTGTGCTGCCATTTATCTTTGCCCTTCAGATCATGAGATCTACTTTCTTAAAGAGACTAAGTTGTGATACCATTTGTTGACCAAGTTGCAAGCCCAAGGGGGGGAATGGATTGCAAAGTTATATCTTGAAATATTCATGTTAAAAATAACACAAACAAAAAACACTAAATGTAGGTGTTAGAGTTAGTGAGCAGTGAAAATAAGGCAAAAATATCAACCAAAGTACACAAGGAATTTTATCCTGGTTCAGACCTCCTATCACCAGGAGCCCTACGTCCAGTCCCCAAGAAACAACTTGAAATTCTACTAACCAACGGTATAGTCCACCTTACGGACACTTACAAATCCAGTAACTGCTGGCCTTCCCTTTAACCCCAAAGAGGCAATACAACCACCTGTAGCAACAGGTCTTCCGTTTAATAAGGGGAATAAACACCTAGCCATAGCAGGTCTTCTTCTTTCACAAGACTAGGCAAACTCTAAAAGAGTTGAAGGGATGGCCCCTAGATCAAGCTTATACACCAAAGTCTTGCTTAATCATAGGCACAACTGAGAGGAAGAAGAATGGAAACTATGATGCTATCCTTTCAGAACAACGGCTCTCAAGAAAAGAAGTGAGGGCTTATGTAATGAACGACCTCCACCCAGTACGATTATACCAACCCACATCGGATGAAAGTGAGTTGCTATAGGGGAGATGTAACGCCCCCCTTTATACCGGTATGACTATACCAATCCACATCGATACAAAGGTGTCGTCACAGTGGGACATTTACCAACACAGCACAATAAGTCGAGATGTACATAAATAACATAAGAGAGTACAATGGAAATAAAATAAATCTTATTCCATCATCATTCACATATCCCACAATCTATATAGCAATAATGAAAATACAATTGTCCACAATTATACAAGTCCATATGAATAACATTATGACATTGTCACATACTAATGGAAGTAAGCTAAACACATAGTCTCCTCAGAATAGATACTCCTCGCACTCGGAGTCGCTCCACACTACGTCCTCCTTTCAAAAGACCCAGCAAGCAACTAAAGGCACATCCTTACACTATCACACACATGCTATTCTTTTAAACAATGAGAGAAATATATATATTTCACATGATTCAATCTTAAGCAATTAACATGAACATCCTACACATGCTTTCTACACATGATGATAACTTGATTCATGGTGTTAATCTCAATTCATATCATGTCACAAATCTAAACAATTTGATCATGGAATTATGCACATAGTAACTAACAATTCTCGCATGATATCTAATATTTTCACATGCTTTTATAACACATATTCACATTTTTAGCTTGCTGTTTTATCATAAATAGCTCTCATTCACATGGTTCTTTTCACATGATATACATTCACATAACACTAACACATGTTCACATTGCACATATTCATATTTTTCACACTTTTACACTTAATTACTGTGACACACAGCCCGAACCACCATAAAGAAGGACACACATTCACATAACACATACCTATCACCTAGGGAATATAGTGACGAATCTTGGTAACTGCGCAGAACTGGGAGAAGCCCTCTCCACCCTAACCAGTGGTACTTGTCCACCTCCAAAATTTCATCCTGTTACCCACAGGATATCACATACACAATGAGCCATCCCATAGAGACTTTTCTACAATATGGCTCGATAGCCTTCTATGGTAGCAGTGTCAATTTCGGCACATGATACACATTATCTCACTTATTCACATGGTTTCATTCACTTATATGCACAATTTAACTCATTCACATGCACTTTAATAAAACTATATGCTTCAGTTTACAGAACTTAATATGACTGTTTCACAGTGGCAAATTTATCATAATCATACCTAATCATGCTGCTACACATTGAAATTTACATTATCCAAAGTAAAGATACTTAACATGGCCTAACAACCCTTGTCAAAACCAAATAGTACCCACAGGAGTCAAAATAGTATCAAATTTTTACCACAGACTCTATACATAAAATATGTCATATGTCTAATTTTTCAGATTTTGTACAACTGTAAAACTATTTTAACAATTTGAATACATTTCATGCAAATTAACAAGATATTCACTTTAACATGGTCAACAGAAAAATAGTCGGTTCTAACAGGTTTCAAACATGTGAACAGTAACCCTAAGATCATGAAAATTCTATGGAACATTAACATGCAGTAAATCTATTTATTCAGGATTAAACCTGTCAATTCATGCTTATTTCACCAATATAGAATTTATATTAAATAAAGTAATACTAAAAAATTCTACAGAACCTCATGATATGACCTACAAACCATACCTGACCAACCTAATTTTTACAGTATGTACAGACAACTAGATGTTTGAAATTCACAGCACAGAGATCAAGACCACAGCTCTGAAAAACCTGATAAACTTGGCGGCAAGGGCCTTGCTGTCAACATGGTTAACGGCACAGGATGCTACTGTCAACTCAAGAACTTGGTGGCAACAAGGTTGCCATCAACCTCCAGTCTGCAGAAGGTGTAGACCGAACTCAAATAAAAAGGAGAATTGGGGGGTTCTAGGACACGAATTAAAATCTGAAAAATTGCTAGGACCTAGGGAACATGTCTAGGGATGATACCCCTCGATTACTTGCATGGAATGAAATCTAGGGAGATCAATTTTTTCAAAGAAGCCCTCCTCGGCCATGTCAAGAAGTGAGATTTGCAACCCCAAATCCGGTCTTCCTGCTTGTGCAGACAATTCTCTTGGAGACGGGGAAGCTTCAACAACCCAAGGAGCACCTCCCAGTCGAAGAAGATCACTGGAAGAAGCTCTCAAACGCCGGATCAAGCCTTATGAAGTTCTAGTTTTCACACAATAAAACCCTAGCTTTTCCCTTCGAACTAAAGGTCTCAATCTGGCCGAAAACACTAGGTTTTATAGGGCTAAGGGTCGGGTACGCTTAGAATTAGGTTTTCCTACCATTGGGATAAGTTTCCTAATTAGAACCCGGAGAAAACACATCCATTTTAGATCTAGAATCTCGGACATAAACGGAGGAGTAACGGTCACTTTGCTACCGTTACCAGGAAGTAGTCGTCCATCGATCTGGACATCTATATCCCCCGGCCATGAAGTCAACGACACATAGGTTGTCGTCAACCTGCTGTTAACGTCAGGTGATGTTGACGTTAACCAGGATTTCAGACAGAACACAGAAATATCCAATAAACCTACATACACATAATATTAATAAATACAATATAAACATCATAATTAAATGCTATATGCATATTTAAATAAATATTATTATGTACAGAATAAACATATATATACATATGCACATAAGTAAATAAATACTTATAATATGCACAAATTAAACAACATAATGTGAACAAATTCGAGGGCCTTACACCCTCTCCCCTAAAAGAAAACTTCGTCCTCGAAGTTAGAACGAAATACTAACAAACAAATGGGGATACTTCTTCTTCATGGCGTCCTCAAACTCCCATGTAGCCTCCTCCCGTGAGAAGTTCTGCATAACACCTTCAGGGATGCAATACTCTTGTTCCTGAGGTACTGAACCTTCCGGTCTAGGATAGTTACTAGTTGCTCTACATACTACAAGTCTAGATGAATCTCCACTGGCTCGTGACTATAACATGCGACGGATCTCTCACATATCTTCTGAGCATAGACACATGGAAAACTTGGTGTACACTAGCTAACACTGTGGGTAAAGCTAGCTCATATGACATACTACCCATTCGCCTGAGAATCTCAACGGGCCAATGAATCTTGGACTCAACTTGCTGCCAAACCTGACAATGCCTCAGGCAAGTGAAACCTTAAGAAATACATGCTCGTCAACCTCGAACTCCAAATCCTTCCTTCTGTTGTTGGCGTTGCTCTTCTGCCTATCCTGAGACGCAACCACCCTCTGCCTGATAAGCTGAATCTTATTTGAAGTCTACTGCACCAACTCCAGACCAACTAACTGCCTATCACCTATCTCCTCCCAGCACAAAGGAGATCTACAGGGTCGCCCGTACAGAGCCTCGAACGGAGCCATGCCAATGGTCGCATGAAAATTGTTGTTGTATGCGAACTCAACAAGAGGTAGATGGTGTTCCCAATCACCCTTCCAGTCAAGCACGCACACTCTCAACATATCCTCGAGTGTCTGGATCGTCCTCTCAGACTGGCCATCTGTCTGAGGATGAAACGTCGAACTAAGCTTCAGCTGAGAACCCAAAGCTTCCTAAAGACCCTGCCATAGCCTCGATGTATACCGCGGTCGATGTCCCAGATAATGGACTTCGGCACACCATGCAACCTCACAATGCTTCCAACATATAGCCTAGCCAATTCTCCAAAGATTGATTCTTTTTCATAGGAAAGAAATGTGTCATCTTGGAGAAACAATCTACAATCACCCAATCGAGTCATTGCCTTTAGTGATCTGGCAAACCCGTCACAAAATCCATGGTGACTGCCTCCCCTTCCATACAAGTATCTCCATCTTCTGCATAAGGCCCGATGGTCGCTGACGCTCAGCCTCACCTATTGGCACACTAAACATCTAGACACGAACTCGGCCACATCCTTCTTTATACTAGAACCATCAGAAAGATCTCTTCAAATCTTGGTACATCTTGGTGTTGCCTGGATGAATGGAAAACCTCGACCTATGAGCTTCTGCTAGTACATGATCACGAACATCCACAACATTGTGAACATAAACTCGGTGCTGGAATCTACTAACACCGTCCTCATCTCGAGCAATTCTTGCCTTGCCCACAATCTCTTTAAGCCTAGGATCAGCTCTCTGCTGCTCAATCACCTCCATCTAGAACTGTGGATCGGATAGACAACTGAGCCACGAAAACCTGACACAACTTTGGCTCTAACTCAGTCATAGCACATGCTGCATCCTCCAGCATCTTCCATCCTTCTGAAGCAAAGAACTCCTCCTGCTGAGTGCATCCGCCATGACATTCGCCTTCCCTAGATGATACTGAAGCTCGAAGTCGTAGTCCTTGAGAAAACTCAATCCAGCTTCTCTACCGCAGGTTCAACTCCTTCTGCGAGAAAAATAGCTCAGACCCTTGTGGTCAGTGAACACCTCGAACTTGACAGCATAAAGATAGTGTCTCCACATCTTCAGTGCATGAACCACAACCGCTAGCTCCAAATCATGGGTCGGATAGTTACGCTTATGCTCCTTTAACTAGCGAGAAGCATATGTAACTACCTTACCATGTTGCATCAACACACAACTAAGGCCTATCTGAGAAGCATCAGAGTAGATACAAAACCCTCTGCACCACTAGGCAAGATCAACACAGGGTAGATGTAAGCCTTGCCTTCAACAACTGGAAACTACTCTCGCAATCATCAGACCAACATACTTCACACCCTCCTGGTTAGCTTAGTCAAAGGTGCTGCGATAGAGGCAAAGCCTTCAATAAATCGCCTATAATAGCCTACTAGCCAAGAAAACTCCTAATCTCTGATGGTGTCTTTGGAGTCTCCAAATCTAACACTACCTGAACCTTCACCGGATCAACAACAACTCCAGCACCTGAGATAACATGCCCAAGGAAATGAACCTCGTGCATCCAGAAGTCGCACTTGATGAACTTAGCATACAGCTTGTGCTCTCGGAGAACCTCCAGAACAACCCTCAAATGCTCACGGTGTGCAGCCTCATCAGGAGAATAGACTAACACATCGTCAATGAACACCACCACAAAGCTATCCAAATATGGTCTAAACACCCGGTTCATGGGCGTTGGTCAGACCAAATGGAAGCACAAGAAACTCATAATGTCCATAACGAGGCCTGAAAGTAGTCTTGGACCATCTTCATTCTTAATCACTGATGGTAGCAAGACCGCATATCAATCTTAGAAAACACCGATGCATTCTGCAGCTGATCGAACAAATCATCTATCCGCGGCAAGGTGTACCTGTTCTTCATTGTCACACCTGGTTGAGCGTCTTGTAATTGATGCACAGCTTGAGGGACCATCCTTCTTCTTCACGAACATACAGCTGCATCCCATGGTGACACACTAGGGTGAATGAATCCCTATCCAACAAATCTTGCAACTGCTTCCTCAGCTCGGCTAACTTCGTAGGTGCCATCCGATAAGGAGCCTTAGAGATAGGAGAGCTGCCTGAAGCAACTCTATAGTGAATGCTATCTCCCTAGCTGGTGGCATCCAGACCAATCATCAGGAAACACGTCTGAAAACTCCTGCACACCTCAATCTCCTCAAGGGTCGGTGATTGATTGGCCTTAGGGACTAAAGACCACACTGGCAAGAAATGCGTCACAACCCTGTTCACCATCCTCATTGCCTTCATGGTGGAGATCACAAACCTTCCCACTAGGTTCCTTGCAACGGATGTGAGAACACATCACCACCAGGAATATGGAAAGTAATCTTCTTCCCTCTACAATCCACCAAGGCATAGTGCTCCTTAAGCCAATCCAGACCAAGTATGACATCATAGTCCTTCATCTTGAGCAAGTAGAAGTAGCCAAACAAGCCTCGGTCCTCAATGCACATAGGTAAGGATGGAATACACATTTTGGTTGCTACCGTACCTATCGGTGTGTACACAGATAGGGGGACGTCTAACTCCTCTGCCTCACTCCAGACTCTGCTACTAACTGCTTGGCGAACCGCACAGAAACGAACGAGTGTGTGGCACCCATATCAAACAACACCCGAGAATGCACAACCATGACTAAAACCGTACCTTCTGTGACGTTCTCGGCCTGCTCTGCATCCTCTCGTGCTAGTGCAAACACTCGAGCTTGGGCTCGAGGACTTCCTGGTCTTCCTGTCACTGGCGCTGCTGCTGCTGGGGCTGGTGCTCCTCGCTGAACACCCTGCTGATGTTTGGGACAATCCCAGATCTGGTGCTCGGTGATGCCACACTTGAGACACTTCCCTGCCAACTTCCAACACTCGGTGCCACCGTGTGCCCTTCCACAGTGAGGACATGCCTTCTTGTCACTAGGCTTGAAGCTGGGTGACTACGGTGTAACTGCCTACTGACTAGAAGCTGCCACTGGATGCTGGGGTGACTAGTACACTGCCTTCTTCCTATCCTGCCTCTGGAAAGGTGGTGCGGATCTCTTCTGAGCTGCTCTCTTCTCCTCCAAGTACAGATCCATCTCGATCTCCTGCCTGCATGCGGCGCTTAGAGCCTCGTCCAAGTACGGTGGTCAAAAGCCACAAGCCTCGACCTAAGTGATGGTTGAGCCCCATCACAAACTTCTTGGCCATCCTGCACTCATCAGCTACAATATGAGGAGCATATTTAGAAAGTTCGACAAATCATGCCTCATACTCCAAGACAATCATGGAGCCCTGAGTAAGAGAGAGAAACTCCTGGTCCATCTTGTACTGGATGTGCTCGGGGATGAACTTGGCCCGAAATAGCCTCGTGAACTCAGCCCAAGTTACCTCAATAGCACCATCCTCGTACCTAGTACACAATATGGAGGCCCACCAAACATCGACTCTCTTCTGCCAAACACAACCCATAAGCACCATAGAAATAAAAGCTTAATCTTACACAAGTACATATACTCTAAGTACCCGTAGTATGTAAGTAGCCAGGCTGACTTTGTCTTCTTCAGCACACCTTACGGCCCAAAAAATCTTCTCCACTTCCCTCATCCATCTCTCTGCCAAGAGAGGCTGACTCTCCCCCTTAAACGAAGGAGGAGGCATCCTCTAAACCTCTCCATGATGGACGGACCACCATGGCCATGCTCCTGAGGAACTGGAGCTGGAGCCTGAGCCTGAGACATTAAACAACATATAAGCAATACATAAACAATCATGCATTCAACAAACAAACTACTCCCTATTTAACAACTCTAACCTGTGCCTGCAACTGAGCCTCCAGTGCTGCCTGAGTCTACACCTGGGTCTGCATTGCCTGAACCAGGCCTTGCATGAACATGCCGTAGTCCACATGTGGTGGTGGAGGAAGTACCGTGGGACCCTGGGGTGCTGGGGCCTGCTGCTCACCCCTCTCCTCACGCCTATGCTTGTCCTCCCGAGCCTGAGCACCACGCCTACCACGGCTCGCCATAGCCTGTAAAACAATTAACTCAGTTAGAATCTAAGTTACTTTGTCCTAAACATTTTATTAACTATCTTAATTCATTATTAGATATATTCCACATATATGGACAAATTCTATAAAAACTTTGAAATATTGTGTAGATGATGGCATATTCATGTACAATCTCAACTTGTCGCTCTGATACCAATCTCTGTAACGACCCTCTTTATACCGGTACGATTATACCAATCCACATCGATACAAAGGCGTCGTCACAGTGGGACATTTACCCAACCATAGCACAATAGGTCGAGATGTACTGATATAGGCATAAGACAAAGATAAAGATAAATCTTATTCCATCATCATTCACATATCCCACAATCTATATAGCAATAATGAATAACAATTGTCCACAATTATACAAGTCCATATGAATAACATTATGACATTGTTCACATACTAATGGAAAGTAAGCTAAACACATAGTCTCCTCAGATAGCTACTCCTCGCGTTCGGAGTCGCTCCTCAGTACGTCCTCTCTAACATGGGGACACCTATCTCACCTGTATGTTAAAGCAAGTATGAGTCTTTCAAAAAGACCTAGCAAGCAACCTAAAGGCACATGATTCAAATCAATTAAGCAATTATACATGAACATTCTACATATGCTTTCTACACATGATGATTAACTGATTCATGGTGTTAATCTCAATTCATATCATGTCACAAATCTAAACATTTGATCATGGAATTATGCACATAGTAACTAACAATCCTAGCATGATATCTAACATTTTCTCATGCTTTTATACACATATTCACATCTTTAGCTTGCTGTTTTAACATAAATAGCCCTCATTCACATGGTTTCACATCTTTTCACATGATATCACATTCACATAACACTAACACAGTTCACATTGCACATATTCACATTTTTCACACTTTTACACTTAATTGCCGTGACACATAGCCCACCACCATAAAGGACACACATTCACATAACACATACCTGTCACCTAGGCAATATAGTGACGAATCTTGGTAACTGTGCAGAACTGGGAGAAGCCCTCTCCACCCTAACCCTTGGTACTTGTCCACCTCCAAGATTTCATCCTGATGCCCACAGGATATCACATACATAATGAGCCTTCCCATAGGGACCTTTCTACAGTACGGCTCCACAGCCTTCTATGGTAACTGTGTCAATTTCGGCACATGATACACATTATCTCACTATTCACATGGTTTCATTCACTTATATGCACAATTTAACTCATTCAGATGCACTTTAATAAAATGTACATGCTTCAGTTTACAGAACTTAATATGACTGTTTCATAGTGGCAAATTTATCATAATCATACCTAATCATGCTGCTACACATTGAAATTTACATTATCCAAAGTAAAGATACTTAACATGGCCTAACCACCTTGTTAAAAGCAAACAGTACCCACGGGAGTCAAAACAGTATTAAATTTTTACCATAGACTCTATACATGCAATCTATCATATGTCTAGTTTTTTTTCAGATTTTTCGCAACTGTAAAACTATTTTTAACAATTTGAATAGATTTCATGCAAATTTAACAAGATATTCACTTTAACTTGGTCAATAGCAAAACAGTCAGTTCTAACAGGTTTAAGACATGTGATCAGTAACCCTAAGATCATGAAAATTCTATGGAACATTAACATGTAGTAAATCTATTTATTCAGGATTAAACCCTATCAATTCATGCTTATTTCAACAATACAGAATTTATATTAAATAAAGTCATGCTCAGAAATTCAACAGAACCTCATGATATGACCTACAGACCATACCTGACAACCCTAATTTTTACATCATGTATAGGCAACCAGAAGTTGAAAATTCACAGCACAGAGATCAAGACCACAGTTCTGAAAAACCTGATGAACTTGGCGGCAAGGGCCTTGCCGTCAACATGGGTTAATGGCACATGATACTACCGTCACTCAAGAACTTGGCGGCAACAAGGTTTCCGTCAACCTCCTGTCTGCAGAAGTGCAGACCGAACTCAAATAAAAAGGAGAATTGGGGGTTCCAGGACACGAATTAAAATCCGGAAAAATTTCTAGGACCTAGGGGACATGTTGTAGCGACCCTCATTATATCAGTACGGTTATACCAACCCACATCGATATAGTGAACGTTTCCACAGTGGGACATATACCCAACGATAACATTCAGCTGAGATACACGTGAATATAAGAACAGAGTAGCGGAAGTAAAAGAATCATTGTCTTCATTTCATTCATCATCCACATTTAACATACATGATTCAATAACAGTTAAGAACTAAAAAGTCGGCATAATTAAATTTGCTGAAAATCAAATACATAGATGTCCATACTTATACATTCTTCCATGATAATGCTAGTACAATGTTCAAATTACATACTATGAAAATCACAAAATGCCACAAGTACACCAACACTCTAATCTCCACGCTCGGAGTCGGTCTCCAACGTCTCCTCCGCAAGTGTCTCGTCACCAACTACACCTGTACTCCGAAGCAAGTAGTGAGTCTAAAAGACTCAGCAAGTACTTCTACACATACCGTACATGCACATATCATAGTAGGTTCTACATACACGTTCACAAGACACAACATGTAGCATGCTCGACATTAAATTTTCAACCTATCATGGTGAATCTACAATTTAAACACATGGACTATGCTTTCAGATTTGCTAAAAATAGAATCACCTATCACATGCTTTCTATTCACTTCTCACATAAACTCTATCTTCAACCAACCAAGACATGAAGCCATTAACATGAATTTCAAACATACATGAAAGGAAACATACCTAACATGGAATCTACACATTCCTACGCATATAAGAAAACATTTTTTTTTACATGCTTTAGGCTTGCTGGTTTTACATGCTTTAGCAACTATAATCTAACACATGAGAGCTACAATCAACGATTAAATCACATCATGTGAACAACCAAGCATGGAAGTGGTTGTATATTCTTAACATTATCCCTAGCATGGATTCTACAGCATTTTGCATACATAAACATGATCATAACATGGTAAAGCTACTGTTTAAGCATGATTTCAGATTGTCATAACATGGATTACTAACTCACATCCTCACATTTTGGTTTCACATTTTTACACAATTTCAAGTTCGCATATTTCACCACTTTACACATGCACTTTTACACATTGTTCACATTCACATTTTGCACATGAACACATACACATTTACATATTCACATTTAGTGCCGTGACACATAGTCCAAACCACCAAAGAAGGACACATCACATCACATCACATAGACGCCATCTAGGCAATACAATGGCGACTCTTGGACTGCGCAGACCGGGAGAACAAGTCTCCACCCTAACCAGTGGTACTTGTCCACCTCCAGGATTCCCCCTAATGCCCTTAGGGTCACAACACTTTGAACCTTCTTAGGGGGACTTTTCCCTGATACGGTTCCACTACCCTCAACGGAAGCAGTGTCACATTTGCACAAGTTACACATTACACATTTTTACCGATTTTAACACGTATGTTTACACATGTCACTCTCATTTCCATCACTTTCTCATTCACATGCACACTTCTCTGTTTTCCTAACATGGCACTACAATTACAGAAATTTAGTACTCAGGACATTTCACTAATAAGGTTGCTATATAAAAAATCAAATCATTTTACAACGGTATGCATTAGTTTCACATTTTTACATGGGAAAATTCATACTGCATCATATACTGGTCCAAATGACCTGAATTTTAACCACGGGCTAATTTCGGGTTTAAGACCCCACATGAAAATTTTCACATTTTTCTGATCTAAAATACAGTTGCAGAAAATTTAACATCAACCCCGCATTATTCAAAATTCTATTATCATGATAATAACATAGAAATTCAGTTTTAACAGACCATAACCCTGAACATAATATGCACTACCACAAGAATTTTCCCAAATTTATTTGGGCAATACATAATTTACGGAAGATTTATCGTGACCTACGCATGATTTTTATTTCCCCAAACAGAAAATTTGATAAATCATACAAGCATGGAAAATTCCAGAAAACTCAGAGCCTAGACAGGGTTGTACAAGTGTGGTCTAAACAAATTAGGACAACATGATTTTACCACGGATTATCAGGATAACGGTGAGAACATACACATGAACGTTATTCCACATGCTTTTAATTATGTAAATAAGCTCTACCATCCACCATAAATGTACATTCACATTCCCATCCATCACATTAGCTAGTATACATAGCATATAAGAGATTACATTATATCCTCAACGTGAAACATATCGAAAATAATCATATAGAAGGGCAGAACAGCTTGTTGTTCTGCTCAAATGATCTTAACGGCAAGCTATGGCCGGTAAACAATGTTAACGGCACAATCGCTGGACGCTAAGAAAGATCTTAACGACAACAGATGTTGTCGTTAAGTTCAGGTCTGTACAGAACACAGACCCGGGCTCCAAGATAGGGTGAATTGGGGGATCTAGGACATGAGGGAAAATACATAAAAATGGTAAAACCATCCTAGACACATACAGGGACGTTATGGGTAGGGTACTTGCCTCTGAAAAATACTTCAAACGGATCTAGGGCTCGGTGAAGCTCTCCTTGGGCTGTCCAAGAAGCTCCTAACCAGCCTCCAAGATGGCCTTCCTCCGGTTCTTGAGCAAGCTCCAGAGCAATCCGAGGTCGGGGATGCCTCCTCGATGATCCAGCAAGCTCCTTGAAGCATCAGCTGGCCAGATCAAGCTTCAGAACTTCAGATTTGGGTTGCAAAGGGAGGGTTTGCTCACAGTCCGAAAATAGGTTTTTCTCTTTTTCTCTCTTCTTCCTCTCTTGCAAAGGGGCAAAGAGAGGGTGTGAGTTGCAGAAATGGCTCTGGATATAGGGGAGGGGATCTCCTATCATGCAGGGGTGACAAGATGGCCCTTCAGACCGTTGGGGACAGCTCCCCAATGGTTGGGGTGGCTTGCATCTGGAATTTCTGTCTCTGCAACGCATGCAGGTCAGAGAAGTTGACGTCCACATCGCTGGACGCTGGACTTAGTGCTGGCGTCCATATGGTTGACGCCGACACCACATCGACGTCTGTTGATGTTGACGCCAATCTGGCCTTCGGCCAAAATCCTAAAACATGCAGAAACCATGCACAGTTCACACCTATATTCATGCCATATGTATGTATTATCATGTACACACTAGCATCATACCATTCATACATTATTTACAACTACTTATACACATGCACACAGTAGTATACTAACTAGTACTACTAGATATTTACATACGTACATACACCACATGAATTATACATGCAATACAATAATGCAACAAAATTCGAGGGCCTTACACCCTCTCCCCCTTAAAAGAAACTTCGTCCTCGAAGTTAGAACGACACTACTCAAACAAAAGGGGATACTTCTTCTTCATCGCCCCTCAAGCTCCCAAGTAGCCTCCTCTCGCGAGAAGTTCCGCCAGAGAACTTTCACCGATGCAATACTCTTGTTCCGAGATGCTGAACCTTCCGGTCAAGAATAGCTACTGGTTGCTCGACATACGAAAGATCTGGCTGAATTTCCACTGGCTCATGACTAATCACATGAGACGGATCTCGGACATACTTCCTGAGCATCGAATGTGGAAAACAGGATGAACACTAGCCAACGCTGGGGTAAGGCTAGCTCATACGCCACGCTGCCCAAATGTCTGAGAATCTCATATGGGCCAATGAACCTAGGGCTCAACTACTATGCCTGCCAAATCTGACCACTCCTCTAGTAGGCTATATCTTCAAGAAGACATGATCACCAACCTCGAACTCAAGATCCTTCCTCCTGTTGTCGGCATAACTCTTCTGCCTATCTTGTGCCGCAACAAGCCTCTTTCTGATGAGTTGGATCTTATCCGAAGTTTCCTGAACTAACTCCGGTCCGATCAACTGCCTATCACCAGTCTCCTCCCAACATAATGGAGATCTACAGGGCCGACCATACAACGCCTCGAATGGAGCCATACCAATACTCGCATGAAAGCTGTTGTTGTATGCGAACTCCACAAGAGGTAAATGACGCTCCCAATCATCCTTCCAATCCAAGACACACACTCTCAACATATCCTCGAGCGTCTGGATAGTCCGCTCGGACTGTCCATCGGTCTGGGGATGAAACGCCGAACTGATCTTCAGCTCTGAACCTAGAGCATCCTGAAGACCCTTCCACAGCCTCGAAGTGAATCTCGGATCTCGATCCGAAATGATCGACTTCGGCACACCATGCAATCTAATGATACCACTAACATACAGTCTAGCTAAACTCTCTACTGACTGCTTCTTCTTCATGGGCAAGAAATGAGCAGTCTTCGAGAATCTATCTACAACTACCAAAATCGAGTCATTGCCCCTTCTAGATCGAGGCAAACCCGAAACAAAGTCGATAGTGACAGCTCCCACTTCCACACTGGGATGTCCATCCTCTGCATGAGGCCAGATGGTCGCTGCCGCTCGGCTTTCACTTGTTGACATACTAGACATCTAGACACATAATCCGCAACATCCTTCTTCATGCCGGACCACCAAAATGATCTCTGCAGATCTTGATACACTTTAGTGTTACCCGGATGAATAGAGAATCGCGATCTATGAGCCTCCGCTAACACATGCCCACGGACATCTACCAAATCAGGGACACAAACACGGTGCTGAAATCTAATCACACCGTCCTCATCACGAGCAATGCCCGCCTTGCCCACTAACTCTAAGAGTCTAGGGTCGGCTTCCTGTTGCTCGATCACCTCATCCAAAACCGAGGACCTAAGAGATAACTGAGCTACAAAAGCCTGGCATAGCGATGGCTCTAACTCAGTGAACGCGCAAGCCGCATCTTCCAACATCTTCCAATCCTGCTGGAGAGATGGCCTCCTTCTACTCAGAGCATCCGTTACGACATTCGCCTTCCCAGGGTGATACTGAAGGTCGAAGTCATAGTCCTTCAAGAACTCAATCCATCTCCTCTGCCTCAGGTTTAATTCCTTTTGGGAGAAAAGATACTTCAAGCTCTTGTGGTCGGTAAACACCTCAAATCTGACACCATAAAGATAGTGCCTCCAGATCTTTAGTGCATGAACCACTGCTGCGAGCTCCAAGTCATGAGTCGGATAGTTCTTCTCATGCTCCTTCAACTGACGAGAAGCATAAGCCACTACCCTTTCTTGCTGCATGAGCACACAGCCTAAACCAATCCGAGACGCATCCGTGTAGATAGCAAAACCCTCTACACCGCTCGGTAAGACTAACACCGAGCCGACGTGAGCTTAGTCTTCAACAATTGAAAACTACTCTCACACTTCTCGGACCAAACAAACTTCACTCCCTTTCTGGTGAGCTGAGTCAAAGGGGCGGCGATGGATGAAAATCCCTCAATGAATCGCCGATAGTAACCAGCTAAACCAAAAACTACGAATCTCCGAAGGGGTCTGGGGAATCTCCCAATCCATAACTGCCTGGACCTTTGCTGGATCAACTGCTACACCAGCACCGGAGATAACATGCCCGAGGAAATGAACCTCGCGCAACCAGAAATCGCACTTGCTGAATTTAGCATACAGCTTGTGCTCACAAGAACCTCTAACACTACCCTCAAATGCTGACGGTGTGTGGCCTCGTCCGGAGAGTAGACCAACACATCATCAATAAACACTACGACAAAGCTATCTAAATAAGGCCTAAACACCCTGTTCATGAGATCCATGAACGCTGCAGGGGCATTGGTCAATCCGAAAGGAAGGACCAAAAACTCATAATGTCCATAACGGGTTCTAAACGCCGTCTTGGACACATCCTCACTCCTAATCCTCAACTGATGATAACCAGATCGCAAGTCAATCTTAGAAAAGACTGATGCATCCCGCAACTGGTCAAATAGATCATCAATACGAGGTAAGGGATACCTGTTCTTTACAGTCACTTGGTTCAGCTTTCTGTAGTCATGCATAACCTAAGTGACCTGTCTTTCTTCTTGACGAATAATACAGGTGCGCCCTAAGGGAAACACTAGGGCGAATAAATCCCTTATCTAGCAACTCTTGCAACTGCCTCCTCAACTCGGCTAACTCCGCAGGTGCCATCCGATATGGAGCCTTCGAGATAGGAGAGGTGCCCGGAAGCAACTCTATGGTAAACTCTATCTCTCTATCCGGTGGCAAACCAGACAAATCATCAGGAAATACGTCTGGAAAATCCACACTACCTCAATCTCTGCAAGGGTAGGTGACTCATCAGCCTCTGGCACTAACACCACGCTGGCAAGAAAAGCGTCACAACCCTTGTTCACCATGCGCATCGCCTTCATGGCAGAGATGACCATCTTTCCCGCCACGTTCCTTGGCAAGGGATGAGAGAACTCGTCCTCACCAGGAATGCGGAAAACATCCTCTTCCGACGACAATCCACTAACGCATAGTGCTCCTCTAGCCAGTCCAGACCAAGAATAGCATCATAGTCCTTCATCTTTAGCAAGAAGAAACCCCATCTAGGACTTTATCCTCAATGCACACAGGTAACGACGGAATACACTTCCTAGTCGATACCGTACCCGCAGGGGTGTGCACAACAAAGGGACCTCTAGATCCTCAGACTCTACACCTGACTCTAGGGCTACTACCTAGCGAACCGCTCGGAAATGAACGAGTGAGTAGCACCCGTATCAAACAAAACCCGAGCGTGCACACCTAAAAGCAAAACCGTACCTTCGGTGACATGCTCTCCTGCTCGGCGTCCTCGCGCGCGCTAAAGCAAACACTCGAGCTGGGGCTCGAGGCCTTCCTGGTCTTCCTGTAGCTGGCGCTGCTGCCGCTACTACTGGGGCTGGCGCTCCGCGCTGGACTCCCTGCTGAAGTCTTGGGCAATCTTTGATCTTGTGGTCGCTGCTCCCCGCACTTCATCTACCCGCTACCAACCAACACTCGGTACCACCGTGTGTCTTCCCGCAATGGGGACACTCTTTCTTCACACCAGGGGAACGTACAGAGGGTACCTGAGAACTGCCGGCTGTCACTGATCTCTGCTGGGTCTGGTATGTTGCTTTCTTTTTGTCTTGCCGCTGGAATGTCGCTGCTGGCCTCTTCTGCGAAGCTTTCTTTTCTTCCAGGTATTGCTCCATTTCTCCCTCCTGCCTACAAGCAGCGCTGAGGGCCTCGTCCAAAGTCCGGTGGTCGAACGCCACAAGTCTCGTCCGCAGTGATGGCTTGAGTCCCATCACGAACTTCTTTGTCTTTCTGCGCTCATCTGCCACGATATGAGGTGCATACTTAGAAAGTTCAGAAAATCTTGCCTCATATTCCAACACGGTCATGGAGCCTTGAGCCAAAGAGAGGAACTCCTGCTCCATCCAATCTTGCACATGCTCGGGACGAACTTGGCCCGAAAGAGCCTCACGAACTCGTCCCAAGCAACATCGATAGCTCCGTCCTCAAACTGGGTACGCAGTAGTGAAGACCACCATACATCAGCTCTTTCCTGCAACACATCTTCATAAGCTCCAACTAACAGTTCTAACTAACAACATACAATCATACAAAATTAACACATACCTGTAGCATGTAGGTGGCTAATGTGACCTTATCCTCGTCTGCACACCTGATGGCTCGGAAGATCTTTTCTATCCCCTCCCTCATCCAGCTTTCAGCTAACAACAGATCGCTCTCCCCCCTTAAAAGAGGGTGCAGCATCCTCTTGAATCTTTCCCTGGTAGAAGGTCACCATGGTCCTGAGCTGGTACTTGAGCCTGCTACAGTACAAAGCAAACAATACACAATCAACACAATATCGCACAATCAAATAAAACAGATAATAATTCATTTTATTAGTCTAACCTGAGCCTCCAACTGTGCCTGGAGTGCTGCCTGGGTATGAGCCTGCGTCTGCATGGCTTGCACCAGACCTTGCATGATACTCCATAATCCACAGGCGGCGGTGGGGAAGTACAGGACCTTGCGGTGCTGGGGCCTGTTGCTCTGCCCGCTCATCACGTCTCGGCTCGTCCTCACGGCCGGCGCTCCGCCACGCCTACCTCTCGAAGCCATGGCTGTAATAAATTTCAGCCACATTAGCGCTAGGTTACTAAGTTTTCTAACCATTTTCTTATCTATTTTCACTCGTTATTAGTGATTTCTACACATGTGGACATTCCTATGCAGACTTAGCATGTAATGAAGATGATGACTTATGTATATTCATGTGCAATCTCAACGGTTCTCTGATACCAATCTCTGTAGCGACCCTCATTATATCGGTACGGTTATACCAACCCACATCGATATAGTGAACGTTGCCACAGTGGGACATATACCCAACAATAACATTCAGCTGAGATACACGTGAATATAAGAACAGAGTAGCGGAAGTAAAAGAATCACTGTCTTCATTTCATTCATCATCCACATTTAACATACATGATTCAATAACAGTTAAGAACTAAAAGTCGGCATAATTAAATTTGCTGAAAATCAAATACATAGATGTCCATACTTATACATTCTTCCATGATAATGCTAGTACAATGTTCAATTACATACTATGAAAATCACAAAATGCCACAAGTACACCAACACTCTAATCTCCGCGCTCGGAGTCGGTCTCCAACGTCTCCTCCACAAGTGTCTCGTCACCAACTACACCTGTACGCCGAAGCAAGTAGTGAGTCTAAAAGACTCAGCAAGTACTTCTACACATACCGTACATGCACATATCATAGTAGGTTCTACATACACATTCACAAGACACAACATGTAGCATGCTCGACATTAAATTTTCAACCTATCATGGTGAATCTACAATTTAAACACATGGACTATGCTTTCAGATTTGCTAAAAATAGAATCACCTATCACATGCTTTCTATTCACTTCTCACATAAAACTCTATCTTCAACCAACTAAGACATGAAAGCCATTAACATGAATTTCCAAACATACATGAAAGGAAACATACCTAACATGGAATCTACACATTCCTACGCATATAAGAAAACATTTTTACATGCTTTAGGCTTGCTGGTTTTACATGCTTTAGCAACTATAATCTAACACATGAGAGCTACAATCAACGATTAAATCACATCATGTGAACAACCAAGCATGGAAGTGGTTGTATATTCTTAACAATTATCCCTAGCATGGATTCTAGGCATTTTGCATACATAAACATGATCATAACATGGTAAAGCTACTGTTTAAGCATGATTTCAGATTGTTATAACATGGATTACTACTCACATCCTCACATTTTGGTTTCACATTTTTACACAATTTCAAGTTCGCATATTTCACCACTTTACACATGCACTTTTACACATTTCACATTCACATTTTTCACATGAACACATACACATTTACACATTCACATTTAGTTCCGTGACACATAGTCCAAACCACCAAAGAAGGACACATCACATCATATCACATAGACGCCATCTAGGCAATACAATGGCGACTCTTGGACTGCGCAGACCGGGAGAACAAGTCTCCACCCTCACCAGTGGTACTTGTCCACCTCCAGGATTTTCCCCTAATGCCCTTAGGGTCACAACACTTTGAACCTTCTCAGGGGGGACTTTTCCCTGATACGGTTCCACTGCCCTCTACGGAAGCAGTGTCACATTTGGCACAAGTTACACATTACACATTTTTACCGATTTTAACACGTATGCTTACACATGTCACTCTCATTTCCTTCACTTTCTCATTCACATGCACACTTCTCTGTTTTCCTAACATGGCACTACAATTACAGAAATTTAGTACTCAGGACATTTCAGTAATCAGGTTGCTATATACAAAATCAAATCATTTTACAACGGTATGTATTAGTTTCACATTTTTACATGGGAAAATTCATACTGCATCATATACTGGTCCAAATGACCTGAAATTTTAACCACAGGCTATTTCGGGTTTAAGACCGCACATGAAAATTTCACATTTTTCTGATCTAAATACAGTTGCAGAAAATTTAACATCAACCCCGCATTATTCCAAATTCTATTTATCATGATGTATAACATAAAATTCAGTTTTAACAGACATACCCTGAACTTAATATGCACAATACCACAGAATTTTCCCGAATTTATTTGGGCAATACATAATTTACGGAAGATTTATCGTGACCTACGCATGATTTCTATTTTCCCAAAACAGAAAATTTGATAAATCATACAAGCATGGAAAATTCCAGAAAACTTAGAGCCTAGACAGGGTTGTACAAGCGTGGTCTAACAAAATTAGGACAACATGATTTTACCACGGATTATCAGGATAATGGTGAGAACATACACATGAACGTTATTCCACATGCTTTTAATTATGTAAATAAGCTCTACCATCCACCAATAAATGTACATTCACATTCCCATCCATCACATTAGCTAGTATACATAGCATATAAGAGATTACATTATATCCTCATCGTGAAACATATCGAAAATAATCATATAAGGGCAGAACAGCTTGCTGTTCTGCTCAGATGATCTTAACGGCAAGCTATAGCCGATAAACAATGTTAACGGCACAATCGTTGGACGCTAAGAAAGATCTTAATGACAACAGATGTTGTCGTTAAGTTCAGGTCTGTACAGAACACAGACCCGAGCTCCAAGATACGTTGAATTGGGGAATCTAGGACACGAGGGGAAATACATAACAATGGTAAAACCATCCTAGACACATACAGGGACGTTATGGGTAGGGTACTTGCCTCTGAAAAATACTTCAAACGGATCTAGGGCTCGGTGAAGCTCTCCTTGGGCTGTCCCAAGAAGCTCCTAACCAGCCTCCAAGATGGCCTTCCTCCGGGTTCTTGAGCAAGCTCTAGAGCAATCCGAGGTCGGGGATGCCTTCCTCGATGATCCAGCAAGCTCCTTGAAGCAGCAGGTGGCCAGATCAAGCTTCAGAACTTCCGATTTTGGGTTGCAAAGGTGAGGGTTGCTCACAGTCCGAAAATAGGGTTTTCTCTTTTTCTCTCTTCTTCCTCTCTTGCAAAGGGGCAAAGAGAAGGGTGTGAGTTGCAGAAATGGCTCTGGATATAGGGGAGGGGTTCTCCTATCACGCAGGGGTGACAAGATGGCCCTTCAGACCGTTGGGGACAGCTCCCCAATGGTTGGGGTGGCTTGCTTCTGGAATTTCTGGCTCTGCAACGCATGCAGGTCAGAGAAGTTGACGTCCACATCGCTGGACGCTGGACTTAGTGCTGGCGTCCATATGGTTGACGCCGACACCACATCGACGTCTGTTGATGTTGACGCTAATCTGGCCTTCGGCCAGAACCCTAAAACATGCAGAAACCATGCACAATTCACACCTATATTCATGCCATATGTATGTATTATCATGTACACACTAGCATCATACCATTCATACATATTTACAACTAACTTATACATATGCATACAGTAGTATACTAACTAGTACTTACGTAGATATTTACATACACCACATGATTATATACATGCAATACAATAATGCAACAAAATTCGAGGGCCTTACACATGTCTAGGGATGTAACGACCCTCCTTATACAATACGATTATACCAATCCACGTCGGTATAAAGAACGCCATCACAGTGGGACATTTACCCAACACTAAACATTAGATTAGATGTACACAAATATTACAAGATTACAACGAAATAAATAAATAAGTTCATTCTCATTGCATCATCATCATCAAATATCCACAGTCTAGATAGCAATAAAAGAATACAAGTGTCCACATTATCACAACTTCAAAAAAAATAAAGTATATTGTCCAAATAAATTACACACTTTTATTCATTACATACTTATGAAAGAAAAGTACAAATGTAGAAATCTCCCCAAAATAGCTACTCCTCCCTCTTGAAGTCACTCCTAACTATCTCCTCCTCAGAAGTGGAGACACCTGTTACACCTGTACGCCGAAGCAAGGATGAGTCTAAAGAGACCCAGCAAGCAATCTATGAATACAACCTTACTCATATCACAACCATATGCTTGTATTTTACACATTTAATAAATAAACATGGTACATGTTTCATGCTACTTAAACAATTAATTATAAAACCTATAGCATGCTTTCTACACATTATATTCAACATGGTTCAAAGATTCAAATCATTTTGCAACTCTACACAATTAAAATATGGAACTATGTACAAAGTAGATAGCATACCTAGCATGAAATCTAACCATTTTCTCATGCATTTATCACATTTATATACACATATAGCTTGCTGTTTTGGCATGAATTAAACATAATCACAATGGTTTACACTTATTCACATACTAACTTATTCACTTAACCATTTCACATGCTTATTTTACACATTGCACAATTCACATATTCACATCCACAAATTTACATTTAATTGTCGTGACACATAGTCCAAACCACCACTAGAAGGACACACATACACATTCACATATCCATCACCTAGTCAACATAGTGATAGATCTTGGTTAACTGCGCAGGACCGGGAGAAGTACTCTCCACCCTAACCAGTGGTACTTGTCCACCTCCAGGATTTCATCCTAATGCCCATAGGATATCACCACATTGAACCTTCCTGTAGAGACTTTAATACAGTACGGTTCCACAACCCTCTATGGTAGCAGTGTCACTAACGGCACATATTTACACAATTCGCATTAATCACATTGTTCACGCATTTCTTATGCACCACTTAACACAATTGCATTTACTTTTACACAATTACACATACTTCAGTTTTACCTAACATGATGCTACTATTCTAAGTGCTAAATAACTCATATCACAGTCCAAATCATGCTGTTAATCATTGCATCATAAAAGATTAATTTAATATGCTCAACAGTGTAAATTTTCATTGCTAAATCAATAACTACACTTACTGTCATCAAAATAGGACGAAACTTTTATCACAGGTTCTAAACATTTAATATGTCGCATGTTCAATTTTTTAGATTTTTCAGTTTTGTAACATATTTATAACAAATAAAATGGAATTCAGGCATTTTTATCACTAATTCACTTAGGTGGGTTCCACAATAAACAATTATACCCAATAGTGCCAACATATGAATATAATTATCATATAATCATAGAAAATTCATGAAACCCTAATTTATCATGGATCTAATTAATCAGGTATTATCAAGATCAAATCATGCTTAACATCCCATTACAGATATTCTAATAATTAAGATTATGCACAGAAATTTGACGCCTCTGTATGACATGATATAATGACTATACTTGACCACACATAATTTTTATAACCTAAACAGATAGCCATGAGTCCGAAAATCACAGGGTATAATCAAAACCATATTTCTAAAAACTTGAAGAACTTGGCGGCACAGATGCTGCCGCTAACATGGGTTAATGGCACAAGATGTTGCCGCCAACCAGGGATCTTAACAGCAGCAAGCTGGCCATTAAGTTCCTATCTGCAAAAATGCAGACAGAACCACAAAACATGGTAAATGGAGGTTTCAGGACACAAGGAAAAATCTTATAAATTCCTAGGACCTAACTGACATGAGTAGGGTTGATATCCATAGGTTACTTGCCTTAGAAAAATTGTTGGATAGGATTATTTTGCTTAAGATGCTCTCCTCGGCCAAGCCAAGAAGCGCCCAAATCTCCTCCGAACCAGCTTCTGTGTTGATGTTGATTGCACACTAAAGTCCAAAGTATCTTCCATCCATTGTAGATTGCCGGAAGATGCACCACAACACCAGATCCAAGCCTCCAAAGTTCTAGTTTTTCACACAAAGTTCTAGGGTTTTCTCAAAGAGCCAAAAGACTTAATTCGACCCCGAAAAGGGTGTTTTATAAGCTAAGGAAGGTTGGGCTGCGATGAAGGGTTGGAATCCTACTGTTGGGAGCCAGTTTCCAAAACAAGAACTGAAGGAAACGCAGTCGTTTCCAGATCGGAAACCGCACAAATTCTTCGGAAATTGATGTCCACATTCCTACTGCCGTTTACTGGGAATTGGCGTCCATCGATCTGGATGTTGACTCCCTTATAAACATCCACTCATGATGACGCTAACATGTCTCTCAGCCAGAACACATAAATGCCCAAACATACATACACTGCAATGTAATGTATAATTTAAACACCATATGTACAATGTAAATAAAAGTAGTTTGTACAAAATAAACACGTATATGCTATGTTCAACATTATTCAAATACAATATGTGTAGAAAATAACATATACATATATACACATAGCTATATACACAAGCATCTAACTACCATATGACAAAGTTTAAACAAAGAACAAAATTCGAGGGCCTTACAAGGGATGATACCCCTCGATTACTTGCCTGGAATAAAACTATCTAGGGAGGTCAAATTTTTCGAAGAAGCCCTCCTCGGCCAAGCCAAGAAGGTGAGATTTGCAACCCCAAATCCGATCTTCCTGCTTGTGCAGACTATTCTCTTGGAGTTGGGGAAGCTTCAACAACCCAAGGAGCACCTCCCAGTCAAAGAAGATCGCCGGAAGAAGCTCTCAAACGCCGGATCGAGCCTTATGAAGTTCTAGTTTTCTCCAACAAAACTCTAGCTTTTCCCTTCGAACTAAAGGTCTCAATCTGGCCAAAACACTACGTTTTATAGAGCTAAGGGTTGGGGTACGCTTAGGTTAGGTTTTCCTACTGTTGGATAAGTTTCCTAATTAGAACTCGGAGAAAACGCAGTCGTTTTAGATCTGGAATCCTGGACATAAACAGAGAGAGTAAACGGTTCACTTTGCTGCCGTTAACAGGAAGTAGGCGTCCATCAATCTGGACATGTATATCCCCCCGCCATGAAGTCAACATCACATAGGTTTCCGTCAAGCTACTATTAACGTCAGGTGATGTTGACGTTAACAAGGATTTCAGACAGAACACAGAAATATCCAATAAACCTACATACACAGAATAATTAAATAAATACAATATACACATTAATAATTAAATACTATATGCACATGTAAATAAATATATTATATGTACAGAAATAAACATATATATACATGCACATAAGTAAATAAATACTTATAATATGCACAAATTTAAACAAACATATGTGAACAAAATTTGAGGGCCTTACAGGAGAAAATCCCAAAGAGAGTCACATGGGCTGAGATATACACAAATAGAAAGGAATATTACAGTGGAAAATGAACCTCTTATTCCATCAACTTTACAATCCACATACCACTGTCTATGTAGTCCAAGCAAAAGAAATAACATAACATAACATCCACTAAATATAGCAAGTTTTCAAGTGCAGTAAACAAAGTCCAAATACAATTACATCACATACTGGGAAATAAACTATAAATTTTCAATTTGCTCTTCACGCTCCAAGTCGGATCTCGCTAACTCTTCGGCTTCTAAATCTCCGACTCTTCCTGAAATGTTAGCAAGGGTGAGTCTATGCAATAGACTAAGCAAGCAACGTAGAATTGCAAACCATGCACTTACCACACATGCTTCTAATAGTTTAACACTTTACTAACTATGACATTATCATTAACTTACTAGTAATTAACAATTAAACTAACACATGCTCATGCTATAATATGGATAATAAACATGGACTCGATTAAACAAAGCTATACTAACTCATGTGTAACAAAAATTCTAAACATGACCACTTATAATATGGTGTCATTAACATGAGAGCATTCATATAATCACATGCTTGCAATCTTACTTTCACATAACACTAACACATGGCTTATGTAACGACCCGACCTCCGGGACCCCACCAGGGACCCCGAAGTTCGCGCCGCCACCCACAGTTCGAAGACCCCGAAGGGTTTGAAGAAAAGTCTAGTGAGATATATACTTAATTTAAATAACTATAACAATATAACAACTATACAACGTGTCCCAAATAAAAACATAGGTACAATAAGAAAGGTGCAGTCCTTAAGGGGCATACCCCGAGAACTTGCAACGCAAAACTCTCAACTCACTTAGGTACAAGAGCTCACAACACTTGCTCTCACTACTGCTAACAACACATAGCTCCATAGCCATCTCCGCAAACCATCCGACACTCGTGAGGATGATCCCCTAGTTGAAGGAAGTAGGGGGAGTGAGCCTTGCAAACAAGGACCAGTAGGGATTACCAGTCCCTCACTGGTAAGAGTAGCAGAAACTCTAAAAATAAGAAAGTACACTAGAAAGCTATAAAGCAAGGAACACCTACAGTAGGGTACTACACAGAAGCGAAACAGAACAATGCAACGCCATGACCACTAACCAAGGTCATGACAGACACACGACTCCCGCAAAAACCAACGGAGTCGGGTACCAAGCGGAAGCAACCCTCGGCACACCCGCCGAGACCATGCAACGACCAGGTGAGAATGACGTCTCACCACAAGCACGACCACCTCAGACCTCCACAAGGTCAAGGGCCTACAAGCAGAACCACCCCGGACCCCGAACACACTGTGAGGTCAAAAAGTCGCACATGCCAGTGCCACCATAGAATGGCACCCAAGAACAGACTACGGAACCGAGAGGACACCGAAACGGAAACTACTAGAAGCACGGGCCTAGAAGGCCAAACCAACGATGCCTACGGAAATTAGGCACGGCCATGCTATAACCACCATGCAAACAAGGGCAATGGATAACACTTGAAATGTCGTGAGGAAACATCATCACAACAACAACAACCAAGCCACCGCCACTGGCAGCCAAGAGGAGGACACACCAGCCACTCCCTCTGCTCACCAGCCTGGCTCCTGCCTCTAACCTCCTCGGAAGAGCAAGATAGAGCCGCCACAGAACACCACAAGAACGCACGCACCACCATAGCCTGGCCAAGCTGTGGGCCCACGCCTAGCACCACTACGTGGTTCCGGAACCAACATAGAGAGAGGTAGTCAGACAAATGACTGTCTGGGCTGCGCCATGTAGAAAACACCTAAACGACCTCGGCATCCTGCCCCAGACAAGAGAGCTCTACAAACGACTTAGCGCCGCTGTCCAAACCTCGTTTTCGCCTCAGCTCCAGA
The DNA here is from genome assembly GCA_014218235.1 of Colocasia esculenta. NCBI lineage: Eukaryota > Viridiplantae > Streptophyta > Magnoliopsida > Alismatales > Araceae > Colocasia > Colocasia esculenta. Next base: position 28,626 of record JACBKR010000892.1, read on the forward strand.
GTCCGCCAACACGACTGCCAACTTGAGCATGCTCGTAGCCCAGAGCACTCCCTCAACAGGCTCCCGAGAACGGGGTTCCTAGGCAATGGAGACTACCTCCGAACGGGAAAAGCCCTCAAGTACCAAGCACCAGGCGAACAGGTGGGGCAAGCACAACAAGAACCACGCTGAATCGCTGGCTTGTAACCCACGACAAGCCTAGCAAGGAAGAGGCACGCATGAACCCTCGAGAGGGTCATCGGCCAACCAAGGCACACACGAACAAGCCAGAACCTCGGAACACCACCAGTCGGTACGGAAAGCGTCACTTTGCTAATAATTGATAGACCGTCGGTCAATCGATTATTAGACAGACCACTGCCAGGACACAGCCATGAAGGTGTCACCTTCGGTCACTGGACGCAGTGAGGCAACCTGCCGCGTTCCCCACCAAAAGGTCCTAAGGGCAAGCCTGCCTTAGGGCACACGTCGAAACGCCAACCGAAACCACGGAAACACCTAAGGCAACATAGGTACTGTCGCGTCCTCCCTGGCCATCGTGATGGGGATGGGCACCGTGACAGCAACCCTATCGTGACAGGGAACATGACGCGACAAGATCGCGTCGGACCGCCGAACCACGACGCCATCACGTTGGCCAACGCGTCGCGACATGATCGCGCCCTCTGGTGTCGCGACGCGCACTGCAATCACGACACCAGAAGAAGGGCAGACCCTGGGATGCTCTATCCCGGGGCCACCTACACATTATAAACACTCCACACGGGGGAGGGGAGTATGGAGAAGCAGGAAATGCTATCTACAAACCGCGAGGGGCGGCCAATCGACCCGGATTGAGAAGGGTACAAGCAATCCCTAACTTTCAAGAAGAAACGAACCCATAAGGTCTCTTCACGTTAGATTGGCCACCTCCTCCTCACTCCACGCAAGCTCCACAACGCGAAGGACATGAGCACGACCCTCCTCCTCACCTGAAATGCACAAAGGGGAGAGAGGGAGGTGGAGCACCACTGGAGGGGAAGAGAAGAGAGGGGAAGGAGGAAAAGGGAGAAGGGGCCTCCGGCCAAGGCCTTAAGCCTTTGGCACCCAAGACACGATGGGGCGACGTGTCGCGTTAGGACCTTAACGCGATGGGACGACGCGTCACGTTAAGGACCTTAACGCAATGGGTCAATGCACCGCGACCAGAATGCATCTCCCAAGGATGCCGCGACAACCCGACAGGTCGTACTGACATGCCTGCCACCCTGACATTCATCAGATGACCAAAGCGACGGAACACAATCGTGACCTGTTGACCGGGCGCAACACAAAGACGGGACGGGAAAGCCGAGCGCGACAAGAGTGTGACGCACAAGCTGGTCGAGACAAGGATGATTGTCGCATCAGACACCCATGACGCGACACTAATGCTTTGCCCAGCCCGGACGTTAGTGGCTAGTCATCCAAGACACCGAACAGAAAGCCGGGAAGCCGGTCTTACAGCTTATATTAAATTTAAAACATGATACTACTAACATGCTCATCAAGTAATTACTAACTCATGGACATAATTAACCTACTTCTACACATGGTACTAAGCATGATATCACAATTATCATTTAACATAAATCACATCAACACATGCATTCATTGCATATTCACATACACTTTTACCTTTGCTTCCACATGTGCTTATTCTCACATTTATCACATTCACATTCACTTACACATGGTTTCACATAGTTTTCACTTCATTCCTATTTGACGAGGAGTAGTCATCCTATTTTTGTTATTTTATTTATTTATTTATTTATTGTCATATTTTTTTTTAACTACAATGCTACTAATATCCTTGCAAGTTTTTCTGTTTATGATCAACGTAGATAAAACTCTTGAAGACTTGACAAGCAACAAGTTAAAATACAACAATAGCTATCAATAGATTCAAGACAGGTCGACACACTATGAACATCTGTAGACAATGATGCCAAATTGGTCGACAGATTAAAAGAGCCATAAAGACTCACAAGTCTCACATTCGGGGGAGCCTCATGCTTAGGGGGAGCATACACAAAGGGGGAGCAGTAATCAATGACGTAGTAACGTATTGTTGAACTCCTCTCCTTCAACTTGGTAAGAATATTCTTTAAGGGGAGAACATGCAATGGTAAGATTCTTTTTGGTTATTGACAAAAAGGGGGAGAGTAAGTTTAAACTCAAAATTTTCTATTTATTCCATACTTTGAATAATCTTTGTCAAACATTCTCATAAGTTTTGTCATCACCAAAAAGGGGAGATTGTTGAACCACTCTTATATTTGACCCTTATATTTTGGTGATAACAAAACTCATGAATAATTAAATATTATAAATATATTTAATATCATGTTCTCCTAATAAAAATAAATGTATGGCACTATCGCTTCTAATTTGCACTGAAAAGCCAAATCGATGGTTGTTCAATACACATCGATTACTAACTAAGTGCCACAACGATTTCCATACAAATACGTCGACTTCTGTTGAACACCGACTTCACTTAAACATCGACTCCATGTAAACATAGATTTCATTCTGTTCAACAACTTTTTGTTCAACATTGATTTCACTTAAACATTGACTCTGTTGAACACCAATTTCATTAGAACATCGATATTGTTCAAACAACGATTTCGGTTTAAACATCGACTCTGTTCAACATCACTTTCACTTAAACACTGACTCTGTTGAACATCGATTTCATTCAAACAACGATTTTAGTTTAAACATTGAATCTGTTCAACATCGGTTTCACTTAAACATCGACTTCTGTTGAATATCTACTTCTCTACAACATCGACTCCATTGAAACATCGATTACATTTCACTTGAAGATCGATTATGTTCAAACATTGACTTCATGCATGAATTACATTGAAACATCGATTGTTTTTCACATCGACTCCATTATACTTAAACATCGATTTCCTTTATATTTCAAATGTTTCAAATTGTCTTTGACGCCCAATGAAAGTTCAATTATAGTTCATATGATTAACTTATCATTTCTCTGACTGAAGATCTTTTTGCTTATCTGATAGGATCTCTTTCCTCCTGCAACAAAAGAAAAGCATCTCCATTCCATTCTGACTATCTGCAGGACATACAGATAGAAAGCAAAAAGAGGTATGAGCCATCTGACAAAGGACTTCACGAGTCTAACATCTGTCTTGCATTTAATGTCTGCAGGTCCACATCTACACAGATTCAACATCTTGGACCTACTGCTGGCAACCTTGGAAGTGCACAGCAGTTGGAACATCCTCCTCTACTCCAAGTAGCCAGTAGACAGAAGAAGAAGCCGTTAGACTCAAAGAAGAAGAAGAAGAAGAGCAACAGTTCAGAAAGCTCCAAAGGCTATCGTCTAAGGATCTGTTCGAAACTGCTCCATATAAAGTGAGAAGAAGAACAAGAACAGACATATAGACGAAGTGAGCAAAACCTGAAAATCATTCAAGGAGTGTACATCCAGTGAGAAGCTCAAACTTTATACACACTCAAGCAAGTAGAGGAGAGCTCGAGCCAATTCAATTTGCAGCTTTCAAGCAATCTTCTCTCTTCCTTCCTCATTCTCTCTCTGTGCATCTCTACGTAATTGAGAGAGAGAGCTGAGGGTTAGCCTAAGGAGAGTCCATCATTGTAAACTCTTTCCTTCTTATGCTCAGTCTCTGATCAAGCATCTCACTGATTATCTTGAGCTTGATCAAGGGGCTTCAGGTCCTTGCTTCTGTGTGCAGAAGTGTTACTCTTCTATTGAGAAGAGAAGACCAGCGTTGCTGGGTGGTGTGTCCGGCTGTGGGACTATACACAGTGTTCCCCTTGGTTAGAAAGACAGACCTACTGGGGTGTGTACCAATAAATTGCTTTTGAGCTCGTAAAAGAAGCACCTGGCTGAGGTGAAATAGTGGGCTGCATTCTTGCCCGGGAAAGAGAAGAAGACTAGCAGGGCTGGTTGTGTAAGCGTCCTTAAGGGTGACTATACCCTTGGTTAGTGAAATCCCAAGAGTTTGCTTGGGGACTAGACATAGGACTTCCATGTGGGGAGGGCCGAACAAGAATAAATTCTTGTGTCCATTTGTGTGATTGTTTATTTTCTTCTGCATTGCTACTCTTTATCTCCTCACATAACTACATTCACTAACCAAAGTTTTCAAGTGGTGATTTTGTGTTTAAGTTTCTATTTCTGTAGTGAATCTATTCACCCCCCCCCTCTAGATAGCTTGCTGCCACCGTACTAAGTGGGCCAACACTCATGATACTAACATGATATTTTCTCATTAAACACACTCATATATCACAATTACTTATTTATGCTTGCTATTTTGGCATAAATATAACACATTCACATGGTTTCACATTGGATCTCAGTAACACATCACTTTCACATGATCACATTGCACATTCACACTTATTTTGACATTTGTTTCACACACTTTCGTCATGACACATAGTCCAAACTACCATAAAGAAGGATACTATCACACACATCACATACCCGTCACCTAGACAATATAGTGACAAATCTTGGTAACTGCACAGAATCGGGACAAGCACTCTCCACCCTAACCAGTGATACTTATCCATCTCTAGGATTTCATCCTAATGCCTGCAGGATATCACATAGACATTGAGCCTTCCCATAGGGACTTTTCTATAGTACGGTTCCACAGCCTTCTATGGTAGCAGTGTCAATTTCTACACATTAACTGCTTAATCACATTAATCACATGTTTACACATAAATCACATGCATTTAATGGTTATTCACATGCTCATAACATAATCACATATTTCAGGTTATAGATATCATCGTTACTGTCTAACAGTACTAATGCATGCTTAACAAAACCTAATCATGGCACTAATCAATAGAAAATCGCCACATTTAACTAATTATGCTTAACATAGTCATTAAAGACTTATAACTAGAAACAATGGTTAAAGATATCAAAACATACTCAAATTTTAACTACAGATCATATATAGGGATCATATCGTACACCTAAGTTTTCAGAATTTTTGAAATAATATGTCTATTTTTAAAATTTAAAATAGTTTTCAGTCAATTAACAAGATGATTTACTAAAACATGGTTAATAGGAAACTGATGATTCTATCTACCTAAAAACATGTCCACAGGAACCCTAGTCCAATTAATAGTACTGAGACAATGAAACACAACATACTTAATTTTTCCTGGATTAAACCTAATATGGCATGCTTATTTACTCTTGTTAGAAATTCTAATAATTATAGATATGATAAAAAAAATATGAAAAATTCGTGATTCCCTCTACCATACTTACATAATAAGAAAAAAAATCCTAAACCCACTCATACATTCAAATCTCCGAAAGATCACATCTTACATGCTAAAACAATTTTTTTGGAAAATTTGACAAACTTAACAACATGATCATTGTCGTCAAGAATAGCTAACGACAGTATCGATTACCGTTACTCAAGAACTTGACGGCAAGGTGTTACCGTCAACCTCTTGTCTGCAGAAAGTGCAGACCAAAACCAAAAGAAAAGTGAATTTGGGGAGCTAGGACACGAGACAAAGATCTTTAAAAATCGTAAACCCTAAGTGATAGGCATAGGGATGAAACCCCTAAGTACTTGCCTTTGAAAAACTCCCTGAAGATCGAATTTAGATGATGAAGCCCTCCTCGGCCAAGCCAAAGAGATGATCTTCACTTGCTCAATTCGACCTCCACTCCTTAACAGATGATCTCCCAGCGATGAGAGAGCGTCCCCACGTCCTGTAGAGACTTCCTCTTGCCAAAGAACATCGGTGCAGCTTCTGGTTTGCCGGACTTTTCACCTCTAAAGCCTCTCCTTTTCTCACTCCGAGCCCCAATAAACACTAGCTGAGTAAAAGTCCTCCCATTAGAGAGACGACATATCTTTATAGGGGTTTCAGTTATGGTCATGGTAGGAAAGAGAAACCCAACCCAATTTGGGGTTTCCATGTTTATCCACGAAGAAATCGGGATGGGTTCGGGGAAAGAAACCCACACACATACAGAGAATTGACGTCAATGTGGTTGTTGTCCACATGAAATAGACGCTAGTTACATTTTAAAACATATTTGGGACTTATTATTAAAACATGGTACTTAAAGCTTCAAAAATTCATAACTAATTGTACAATAATTAGATCAAGAATAAATTATAACCACGGGGTGAATATAGCACATGGAACATCTCCGTAATTGTTCAAAATTTTCAGAAGAGTAAAACTATTTTTCATAATTAATGACAAAATCAGGTTATTATTCACAAAAACACTAATTATCCATGAACAGAATAAAATGAGGCTAAGACGCCCTAAATCATGCTTATAGTAGTCTAACAACTGAAGTATAACATTTAACGATTTTTATAACATGTATACATCATGGAAATCAAAATTATCAAGTGTTCACATACTTTTTCATATAAAAAAATTCAAATAATTACCAGAATTAACGAAAATTAATCTATGGTTACCCAAACACATCAAGATGATTAACACGTCAAAATAGAATGAAAATAATTAAGAAACCATCATAGAATCTCATAACGACATCACATATGGCGAAACTATAATTTTCTGGACAAGATGAACTTGACATCAACATATGTTGCTGTCAACTTCAAATTAATGACACACCCCTTGCCGTCAACCTCTTAGACTGCACAAAGTGCAGACCGAGGCAAGAAAACATGGCAAACGTCATCAAAACAATTTTCAAAAATCTAGAAAAATAGAAAATCCCAAGGGATGTCCACGAAGAGAACCCTAAGTTAGTTGCCTCAAGCAAATTCTACAACATGGGAATTTAGCCGATGAAGCCCTCTTTCACACCCAAAGAGGTATCTTCCAAGCATGATCAAATCCTTGGTCTTGAGCACGATCCAGCCACGATCTACTCATATAGAGCCTTCCTCTCAGGTCGTGGAAGCCTTCTCTTCAAAGCAACAACTTCGAACATGTAGCAATAGAGCAGATCTACCTCGGAGAAACCCTCTCTCTCTCCTCTCTCACAACCGCAAATCCAAACAAGAGAGCAAAAGTTCTCTCCCTAGAATGAACCCTCTATATATAGAGAGAGCCAGGGTTGTGATTGGGGTAAGATCCTTTCCATAACATGACTCTGCCCATTCAAACCAATCGAAAGGAAACCACTAGTTTCAGAAAGAAAGTCAGATTGGAACATGCAGAACTTGATTTCAAACTGCGTTGCCGTCAATAGAAATATTGACATCAATTGTCATTGACGTCAAAAATCCAAGAAATATTGATGTCAAATATGTTGACGTCAAAACAAAATAGAGGGTAATCAAAATTGCCATTAGAACAAGTAGCAGGTTGACGTCAACCTCAGCAAACCCCTGATTCAGTCGAAAGATGTCGTCTGGGGTCCCGAACGGCGATTGAACAATCATCTGAAAGCGCAAACTTGTAGAAAACTTGTTGGCCTTACACTCTCTCCCCCTTAAAAAGATCTTCATCCTTGAAGATCAAATCAAGTACCTGTGGTGAAGTCGTCAGCATCATCTCTGGCTAACGTGTACACTCTGGCTGGTGCTTGTGGTCTTGCTGCTGGCCCTGTTGCTGCTACTACTGGAACACCTCGTAGGACGAACATCTTCAACTTTAGACACTCTCTAATCTAATGATATGAGCTGCCGCACATGAGACATCTTCCTGCCTTTGTCTAACACAAATCTCCACCATGACACTTGCTGCAGTGTGTGCACTCGGGCTTCTCGTTGGCTGTAGAAGCAACTAACTGGGGTGCTAACTTTGCTGGGGTAGACATGCCATTTTTGACAACATATCGAGTAAATTCATGTTATACTGCAATGCCTCAAATTGACTCTCTTCAATTAACCACTTGAGTTATTTTCCTATTTTTTGGAGTTTTTTTAGGATTTTTAGGATTTTTCTAGGGGCTTTCAGGGGTTCTTTATGCACAGTTGATTCGCGACCAACATAATGGTCGCAGTTTAAGAGTTGATTAGCGTTGGGTAAAACCGTCGCATATTAAGTTCCTATTCTGACCTGAACTATGTTTTATAATCGCATCCGTTAGAGTCGTCGCGATTAAGAGTTTCCATTTTCGATTTATGGCGATTTTCAAAATCTTTTTTAGAAAGAAATTGTTACTAAACAGAATCACATCCGCATGGTCCATCGCGTTTCTAACCTTCCATTGTTTAAAGATCGATTCCCACAAAAAGATTGATTATTTCAATGTGCGACCACTTAGGTCGTTGCGATTTAATATTTCCATTTATTAATTTGGCAAGAATCAATTGATGCAATGAAGTGTTATAAACGCATCAGTCTATGTTGTCACAATTCTTATACCTGCTATAATCGATGTTTGGAAAGGCCCAATCGAAATAAGGAAGTTTTTTAAACGTGACGCTTTAGTCAGTCACAATTCACATTAATAGGTGACCACTGTGTCCATCGCGATTTTCCAATTTACCTCTATAAAAGGACCCCCGAGGCTATTGTTTTAAGGATACACCCTAGTATTGTGGCGAAGCCCTGCAGCGTTGAAGAGTCATGTTCCAAAGCTTGAAGAGAAGAACCCTCCCTCCTCAAGCTATTTCAAGTGTTCTTCAATGGAGGAGACTTTGCTTCATCCTTTCAATTCATTGGAGCGAGGAGGAGGAGTCTTCACCTCTTCATCTCTTCATCCACTATTGTGCTAAGCTCCCTCTAACAGATTTTTTCTCTCTTTTATTCTTTAATTCTCTTAGTTCATCATTCATCTCACTCCATCGTCACACCATCACTGCATTCACACCATACCTACACTTTTTAGGGGTTTTACACCACCTCCACAAGGTGGTGTCTATCCCATGCAAGCAAGTTCATCTCTTTCTTCATCCGAATTGATTCTACACAACTTAGACTAATCGTTTATTTCACTTGTTTGTTTGTTTCATCTTTCTTTGCAAGGTAACCACAAGCTAAAGTCTTCTTCGCCGGCCGGCCAATTGAGAAGTAAGATTCAACCCATAATCACACTCCCACGATCTCGAGTGAAGGTAAGTAACTTCACCTTGCGCTCTCTCCTTCGGTACCCTCGCATACCTGGCGATCACACCTCCATCTTATGCACACACGCACCTTCCTCGTCTCTCTTCCTCTTTTCTTTTCCTTTTAAAAAATTTTAATTATATTTATGGTGTTTGAAAAATACATTCACCAATTGACGATCATGGTGGGACTCTTTTTATTTTAGTTTTAGTTACCACTCCTTCGGCACCCATGTGTGCCCCTCCCTTTGACACCCACGTGTGTCCCTTCTTTCGTACCCCATGTTGTACAATTCCCCTTCCCTCGTACACCACGTGGTACTCATTTGAAATCCACTGAAATTACCAAGTTGTGTTTGAATTTTTCTTTTCCATAAAGTAAATTAAAAAAAATATCATCCTACTCCCTTACCCTTTTACTTACTTTTACTTGAAGAAAGCGTCATAATTTGACTCTTGTTTCTCTAATTGGTTGGCCATATAGCATGCTCGTATGGTTTACAACTTTCATTTGAACTCTCGATTGCTGTTTAAAATCGCGACGTGTTCAGCGTCGCATTTTTGACTATTGTGCGACGGTTTATCCCATCACATTTCTGTGACAGGCACCACACTGGAGGGAGTTGTCGGGACAGCTTTCATGTGCTGTCAGATCCGTGACCGACTGAACGATCGTAATTTAGGTTGAAGCGCGACGTGTGAACTTGTCGCATTTCTGTCTGTTCACAGAGTGTTGGGATTTCTGTCATTCTGTATTATTACTGCATCTACAGGGCATACTCGGCTGAGGGACCTCCTTCCCTCCATATTCTAGGATCCAAACACCTTTCTTGGTGAGGACGATCACTCCATTGGGCATTCCATCTCATTGGACTAGAAACTCCTCATCGTGACCTCCATAAGTCTCCGTACCCCGTAGATTCCCTCACGGTGGGACCGAGCAGGTTGTATCATCCCAGAGAAATGTGCTAGAATATCCTATCATTGAGAAAGAGTGTGCTTAGTGAACCCGAAGTTCTCTTCATACCCATCTAGGTTCTTACCCCCATTGGAGTGAAATCATTACAATAAAATCCAAGTTATATCATTTGAAATAATTGAATTGGACGTAAGCATCCTCTAAGTGATTGATTAAAAGCTATTAACTTCTTCTCTCAAACTTGTTTGAATAGTTGGTTATTAGTAAACTTTGTGTGCTTAAATATCATGTTGCTTTGTTCAGGCAAATCACTTGGAATGGCTGAATACGAAGATATGGGTTACCATGATGAGGTATATGATAAAGAACTTGCACAACTCCCCAATGAACCTTATGTTGATCAATCCAATTCGCAAGTCCATGTGGTGGATTCACAGCCTCCCCATCACTCTGCGAGGCATGTTACTGGAAATACCTCTGCCCATATTGATTTGTCCCAATTAGTGGACCTCCTCCATAATCTCCAACCCTCCCAACTCCGAGAGGTTCAAACTACTTTAATGGGGAAATCCATCTCTGAGCCTGTTCAATCTCTCCACCCTAACACGGGTGCCTTCCATGCTGAAACCACTCGCGACCTGACGGTCCGAGCAACTCTTGCCCCCTCGCAAGCTAACTCTATTATACACTCTCATCCCTACAGTCCCGTTGGGAGGCCTTCCCTTGTTCGGCCAAGACCCTCCGCAACAAGGCCCACTTACCTCTGCGAGCTTCGGCCCATCCTTCTGTGCGCATTGGCGCCCCTCCCCGTCATCACTCCATCCAGGTGAGTGCACCCTAACCTCACTCTTCCGGGGTGCCTCACAAGCAATCATCCGACCAACTCACCCAAGCACTCTTGGCGAAGGTGAGTAGGTTGGAGCAAGACTTGAAGAGGGTATCCACACCTAAGGATTCTTTGGAACTGGCCCTTCCTTCTATGCCAGTCTTCCACCTCCCTCTTTCTAAGCTGCCGGTCTACCACCGTTACAATGGCACTAGCAACCCCTTGTCCACATCAAGGAGTTTATGTATGAGTCTTCCTTCTAGCAGAATGACACTCGTGCTCTTGCATTTCTATTCAGAAATGATTCTACCCTAGAGTGGTTCTATTCTCTGGAATCTGATGATGCTGAAGATTTGAGGTAGTACAAAAAAATTTCTACAAAGGTACGGAGACCGGGTTGGTCGTTCCTTGTCCATCATGGATCTTATGGCGGAAAAGATGGATGATGAGTTTCTTGCATTATGCTGACAGATGGAGAGCGATGGCTGAAAGGTTGAGGGACCCATTCTCTGAATCTTAGAAACTTAAGATGGTGACTACAAATGCCACACGTCATCTCAGACACATTCTAGCTATAAATAAACTGAATCCCATGGAAGAGTTATCTGAGAGAGCAAGATACATTCAAACACAGCTGAAAGACTCTCTCATCATGGCTATCTTTGAGCCAAAAGCTAGAACAATTAAGAAGAGCAATGGCATTCCCTAGGTTGGTGGTTCGACAACCGAGGGGGTCATCAATAATTAGCAAGTGAGTGCTATGGGCAACCCAAACGCTTCCTCCTACCGCCAAAATTCCAATCCTAGGCCTCAACAACCACAATACCAACAACCCCAACAACCCTAATTCAGGCCAAATAACCCCCCTATGCTCAGACCCCAGCTCCACAGCCTCAACAGCCTCCACCACAATACCAGTAAGCTCCACCACCCCCTCAATACCGCCAAGGTCCACCTCAATACCGTCAATCTCCATCTCCTCAATACCAACAATAGCCTTCTCAACACACCCAACAATACAAGCAAGTACCTCCACCAAGAAGCTATGACCCCCAGCAACCTAGACGCCCCCTTGGTCCAAGAAGAGCCCAATAACCTCCATTGTCGGAGACTCTCCCAAACATTTTCAATGCTCTGATGGCCGCCAATGTGCTCACTCTGGCAAGGGAACGGCTACAATGGCCACCCAATGTTGATACCTCATGCTACTGTGCATTCCACAGGGGACCAGTCATACTCTAGAGGCTTGCTTCCACTTCAAGGATTGCATCTATGATCTAAATGACAATGGAGGAATAGATTGGGAGGAGATGATAAAAATATAACAGAAATGAAGGCAAGAAGACTGCCCAGGCAGAACATGCAGCAACAACAGCTTCACCAGAACCAGCAGCAGCCCCAGCAACTTGCACAGCAACCACATGCTCTCATGCAGCAACCCAACATGGGAATTATGCAGAACCCACTCCCGGAGCACCCGGCTCCAAATCAGCAAGTGAACGCCAACTCCCAATGATAAAAGAAGGTCTGGCAAGCACATGGAAGCACCCCCTACCTCTATCCCCCAATCTACCTTTACACTACCCCCTTTCATCCGCACACCCACACCTCTAACCCACTCTCGAATTGTCTCCACATCCCCACAACCCTACACAACGTCCACCACCATCTAGCCAACCAGTCATCCGCCAACCACCCATAACCTCCACACCACAACGCCCCAATCCACAAGCTCCCTTCCTACGCAACCCAACCACCATACCACCTCAGCCTAACTGCCCACTCATACGCCAACCTCCCACCACTACTATCTCACAACCATCCCCGTCCAACCCCCCTATTATCCGCACACCCCAACCACTCCCATCATCACCTCTAATCAGCTACTGGCTCTAATAGGTAGGATAACAATTATAATTAAAGTAATGACAATAGTTCTATATGCTACTCTAGCGTAGGAAGCGTGGAAAAAAAGCTAACTAACTAGCAACGGTACGAGAACTGTAATGCGGTCAGAAACACCATACGACCTGTACATCATGACCACCACACGGCTGTAACGCAGGCAGAGAGAAACCTGTCTGGACAAATGACACTAGCTACGGAAGCAACTACCACTAGTCAACTAGTCAAGTGCATCCACTGATGTCTTATCCTCGACTACAGTCCTGGACTCCACGTCTCATTAGAGTGGAGCCGAGGAACACAAAGTAACCACACAGTAACCACCATAGTCTGGCAGACTACGTCCCATGCCTCTCCTTCCTAGGTGGTTTCGGGCCCACAAAGAGCGAGGCAATGAGAAAAGGACTAGCTGGACTACGTCGGAAGAACTCCGAATGACCTTGGCGTCCCAGACCAACTACGAGAGCTCTGCAAACAACTCGATGCCGCTGTCCTACCACCATTTCCCCCTCTGCTCCAGAGTCCATTACCCGAGCATGCCTGTCGCCTAGAGCACTCTCTCAATAGGCGCACGGAGATGGGGGTCTCAGGTAAATGGTAACAACCTCTCACGGGACAAGCCCTCAGGTTCCAAGCACTGGGTGAATGACTAGTGTAGGACAGTACTAAGAACAAGCACTGGTGCCACGGGTATAGAAGAAACTGAGAATAGGTGAAGATGCGATGAGAAACGAACTCTGCGTGAAACTCACCTGTGTCTGCCCTTGTCACGAGACCCAAGGCCGTTGCGACACTGTCGTGACAACCAAGCCTGACATGACCATATCGCGACGCCCTAAGCTGTCGTGATGCTATCGTGATGCCCATGCTCGTCGCGAAAGCACAATCCTATCGCGGTCGCCGCATGCGTCACGACAACAATCGCTACCCTTAGACCCTTCGAGACACCAGACAGAGGGGGTCCCAGAGCAGTCCTCCTAAGATCACCCCAAAACACCCAAAAATCTGTCCAACCGGGGGAGGGGAGCATGGTAGACTCTAGGCAAAGTTTGTAAATAGACAAACCACCCTCAAACCTTACGAATCATGCAATAAACAAGGGTTCTACACTCAAGGAAAACCTCTCAAGGACGGAGCATCGATCTCACCCCGCCCAACCCCAAACACCATGGGAAACATGAGAACCTCAGGGGAGGGGAGCATTGTAGAACTATAAGGAGAAGAGGAGTCCCTACCTCAAAAAGTAGAGCCAACCCATTGGGGCCTTCTCATAGAATGGTCACCACCTCCTCGCTCCAAGCACCACGTGGACTCCGCCTACACGAAGACTGCGTCACCTTGACGCCAAGAATGCCGAGAAAGCAAAGGGCTTAGAGGAGGAGGAAAGGAAGAAGAAGAAGAAGAAGAAGAGAAGAAAGAGAAGGAGAGGGGAAAATGGGGCACCTGCTCTATTTTGAACCGACGGCCCCGAAACGTGATGGGTCGGCCAGTCGCAACACGAACGCTATCGCGACGCTAGGCTGGTAGCGACACCAAGTCGTGTCCGTCACCCCCGTTGCGACTGTAAAAGTGGGTCAAACCTCGAAGACAGCAACCCAGAACGCGACGGCCGACTTGGTCGCGTCACGGCCATACACGCATTGACACCAGACAAGACCAGACCATTCTGACAGAAAGAATGGTGTTAGAATAGTAGGAAACCAGAGTCGCATCACCTCTAGAAGGAGCGACCAGAATGCGACACCTCCCTATGGGATGTCGAGAACAAATGCCCAAGGGTGCGCGAGAAGAAGCATGTTGCGACCGTCCCTACTGTCGCGACACTATCATGACCATTTAGTGTACTGTGACCTAGAGGACAGGCTAATGCCCTAGGGAGTCAGATCTTACACTCAAACCTTGCTACTCGTTCTTCCTCCTTGCTCCTGGAAAATCCCCCATGTTCGATAACAAGAGATCTAGGGTTGGATATGGGGAATCTTATGATGGTTTTATAGCATCGTGATGGTGCAACTTTCGAGTTTGTAGTTTCCTAAACTTCTGGTAAGAGTCCTATTAAGTTCCAGAACTTCATGGAAGTCCTTTCTATAATAGGTCTGTTCCAATTTGGTTTAGATCTTGGAGCAGATCAAATCCCAATCCCTATTGGATTTGGTCACGATTCTATGGTCCATACTTTTCCCTTTTATTTATTAGATATATAATTAAACAGTGTTTGATAGCATATAGATAACCAGTAACTTCGTCGTATATGAGTCATACACATTTAGTCATGGTCAATCAAGCTTAACTTCGTCATATCCGAAGTCCAACTTCATCATATACGAAATCCCTTCATTTTTTTTCGTGATCAGTCGAAGCTTAACTTGTCTCATCCAAGTCCAACTTCGACTGACGACGTTATATCTTGGCCAACCGATTTGATACATCGTTGTTTTTCCTTTAAACATCGATTACCTCCTTAACAATGATTACGGACCAACATCGATCGTCCTTTACAGTATTTCCTCTTAAACATCATTGTTAACATACATTGATTGCCCTTTAACATCAATTGTAACTAACTCGATTGTTACCTAACATCGATTACCTCCTTACACATCGATTTTGGAACAACATCGATTGTCCTTTAACATCAATTGCTACTAACATCTATTTCCTCTTTAAACATCGATTGTTAGCTAATATCGATTGCTCCTTTAATCACGATTATTACCTAACATCGATTGTTGACCAGCCATAACGATTAGTGGACTGTTTTTACATTGCTCTTTCATTCAGTGTGCCTTTAATCACCATCTCCTCAATTTTATTTTTTAATTACTATTCCTTTTTATTAGGATTTTAAAATTCCAAGTTGTTACACCCTCCCCCACTTTAAAGCATTTGGTCCCCAATTCATTTTCATAACAGGAAGATGACTTACCAAATATTTCAGGGTAGTTCCGCCTTATTGTAGATTCAGGTTTCCATGTAGCTTCTTCTACTCCTCGCCGGCTCCATTGAATCTTAACCATTGGTATGTTGGTTCCTCAATTGTTGTATCTTCCGATCTAGAATCCTGACTAGTTTCTAAACGTAGGTCAAATCCTTCCTTAGCTCTAGGTCCTCAAACCGTATCACATGCTCACATCATAGACATAGTTCCTCAGCATAGATACATGGGACATCATGTAATGTGCTAGCTATGGAGGTAATGCTATTCTGTTAGCTACCTCTCCCACCCTTCCAAGGATCTCAAAGGGCCATGGCCTTGTACTTACTTTCCTTTAATTCCATACCTTTGATACCACTTGAAAGGTGAACCTTCAAGATACGTGGTCACCAACTTGAAATTCCAAGTCCCTCATCTTTTGTCTACGTAACTCTTCTGCGTAGACTGAGCTACTTTGAGGCGTTCACGAATAATGTAGATCTTATGGGAGTGTCTGGTACTATTTTGGGTCCCAGCCGTTGCCTCTCACTTGCTTCTTCCCAGCACATAGGCAATTTGCAACTTCAACCATACAACCCTCGAATGGTGCCATTTTGATGCTTGCTTGATAACTGTTATTGTATGCAAACTCGACAAGGATAATTGTTCACTCCAGTATCATTCAAAATCAATGGTGCAAGCCTGAAGCATATCTTCCATAATTTGGTTTGTCCTTTCAGTTTGCTTATTAGTCTGTGGATGAAAATTAGTGCTGAAATTTAGCTTGGTAACTAGTGTCGTTTTAACTCTCGCCAAAGTGTGACGTGAATCGTGGGTCTCTGTTAGATACAATGGATGAGAGAACTCCATGTAATCTAACCACTCCTTAATGTATAATGCGGTAGCACATTACGGACCACTTACTCTTTATCGAAAGAAGTGGGCCGACTTAGTCAATCGGTCCACGATTACCCATATTGCATCTAGTCCACCCCTGTTTTTTTGTAGTCCCATAATAAAGTCCATGCCTATACTTTTTCCATTTCCACTCAGGTATGTCTAAAGGTTTTAAAACACCTGATGGCTAAGATGTTCTGCCTTAACTTGCTGACAAGTTAAGCAACGTGCTACAAATTTAGCTACTTCTCTTTTCATGTTCGGCCACCAATAAGTTTTTTTTTACATCTTGATACATCTTAGTGGCTCCAGAATGGATTGTATACCTGGATTTGTGAGCTTCAGTCATCAATTTCCTCTTGGGTTCTTCTACATAGGTTCTCCCTTTAAACACTAATTAGCCACATTCATTTATGGTGAAGCCTGGTCTTTGATCAATCTTCTCCTTGATCTCTATTAGGATAGGATCATGTCTTGTTGTTCTCTGTTTCATTTAGAAGATCTAATTGTATACTAATTTTGGCAATCAATACCCCCGATCATTTTTCTCTTCTATATTCAGGTCTAAGTTAGCAAACTGCTCTAGTAGTCGCCACTCCCCCAACAATTAAGTTGGCCAGTGACGCCACAAGCTTCCACTCAAAGTATTTGCCACAGAATTGGCTTTCTTTGGGTGATATTGTATGGAAAAGTCGAAGTCCTTAGGTAGTCTAACCTCACCATTGTCTCATGTTAATTCTTTATAAGAAAAGAGGTATTTCAGCTTTTGTGATCTGAGTATACCTTAAATTGTTCCCCATAAAGATAGTGTCATGAAATTTTTAATGCAAATGCCACTGGTGCCATTCTAGATCATGAATCAGATAATTAGCTTCATGTACCTTCAATTGTCTAGAGCATATGCTATCACCTTGCCTAACTACATCAATTATACACAACCCAAACCATACTTGATGCTTCTGTATACACCTCAAATCCCCCCCCCCCCCATTCAGTAGATAGGGCAAAAACAGGAGCTGTAGTTAAGCATTCCTTCAAAGTGCAGAAACTCCTCACAATCTTTTGTCCACACATATGGATTCTCTTTCCTGGTCAATTTAGTTGCAGGCACAAAATTTTGGAGAAGTCCTTAATAAATCTTGTGTAGTAACATGCCAATCCCAGAAAACTTCTTACTTCAAATACATTAGTGGGTCTCTCCCATTTCATCACACAGCTTCACCTTAGATGGATCGACTATAATGCCCTCCTTTGAAATCACATGGCCTAAGAATGATACTTCGTATCACGTCCCGAACTTGAAATCACATGGCCTAAGAAAGATACTTCCTATCACGTCCCGAAACTTAATATATCTATAAATATCGTAACGTGAGTGACCAAGAATCAAGAGTAAAATTTAAACATTTCGAGCAGAAATTACTCGGGGGTTCACTAAATAAAAATTAATTAACTGTCATTATTTTGGTATTACATGATTCTCAAATTACAACTCAAGGAAGCGCCGTAAAGGTTGATCTCTCAGCACACAAATCCCGATGTCCCATCTTCTAGAGTTGCAGATTACTGGGAAAAAGTAGGTATGAGCGATCTTGCCAAGTAGGATTTATCATCCAAAATCAAGGAATATAAAAGTTTACATGAGTCAAAGATAATTGTGGTACAAATATGATAAATACGAGTACAAGTAACGAAGAGGTACAAGTCAGATCGTAGATGAAGTGGAACATGATTATCAAATAGTGACAAGAATCAAATAATATGCTAATGATTGACATATAGTGGCCTTCAATGAAATACCAAAGCATGAGCATCCACTCTTCAAGCAAGCAATAACATTAATGTCTCAATGTAATTCATGGCAATACGACCAATTTAAAATATGGTGGTGTCATGCCAACACCCCGTGGATCCATACCGCTCTGCGCAGATTAAACAAATTGGGGTGCTCCTCTCGGACTAGATCTGCCCCATTTGCATTGACATTAGTCCATGAGAGTCCGAAGACCCAAAGTACATCATCCCATTTCCATTTCTGATAAACATACATACGTGGTACTTGGGCACTCATCAGGAGTAAAACAATATCACAGAAGAAGGTTCTAGGAGTTAATGCTTAAAGATTCCAATAGGTATAAGAATAATTTATGATGTCCAAGATAATTCAAAGGTGATATAGATGATATTAAATGATTCATCTCAGTGGTATAATAGTTTAGAATCCAAGAAAGTGGGAAAGGCAACTTGTTTGGACATCAGAGTGTGTCAACTCTGTTGAGGAAGAAATGGTTCTATTGACAACATAAACTGGTGGTTGTCAACAACCATTGGTTGGTTGTCGACAACTATTGGTCCATCCAGAACTGCATTCTAGAATCTAGCTTTTAGATGTCGACTGTTGACTGGTGTTTGTGTAAAGATGACTAGTGTTGTCAACAGATGACTGGTGGTTGTCAACAGATGACTGGTGGTATCTGAGGACACTTCTAGAAATAGGAGCCCTGACAGAAAAGCATAGGTTTGGTTAACTCCGACTTCATAGAAGTCAAAGTATCACTAACTCTGACTTCTTAGAAGTCGAAGTCTGGCTAACTCTGACTTCATGAAAGTCGAAGTATCACTAACTCCGACTTCATGAAAGTCGAAGTCTTGCTAACTCTGACTTCCTATCGACAGATATGTTTTGTTTGTCGACAGCCACTGGTAGTTCTGGGTTCTTGGAACCAAGGGTACCTGTCAACAGATTGTTTGGTCTGTCGATAGCCGTTGGTCTTTCTTTCTGGAATGGCTTAAAACCGACCAAAGATACTCTACTGTTCCATGAAGGATCCAACAATAGTTTTGTGAGTCCTAAGTAATTTCATTATACATCCTTCATGAAGAAAAGAATAGAACAGAGAGGAGATCTTTACAGTATCGGTGATGTGCAACATTTATGGAAGAAAAGAAATTTGTATATATAACCGTTCATGACAATCTTCCCTTGAATCTAGAAAAAAGCTCACTTCAAGTACATGAATCAACAACTAAAGACATGAACAAAGTGAAAGAAGAAGAATGAATTCACACTTCTAACAGTCTTACTGAACACAAGTCAAAGATAATACAAAGGTAAAAATTATCCTCAAAGATTCTATATAAGGTGGGAACAGATAAAGGAAAATCCTAGAGAGCATTGAATAAATAAGAAATATGGGTTTATACAGAGGAGAGACCACAAGCATGAAAATAAGAAATAGGAGAGGAATCGTAGGAGGAACCTACTTAGCCAAAAGGGAATGCAAATCCTCCTATATCCATGTAAGAGGATGTAATAGCAAGAGTTGCAATGATAGCAGTGGCAGCAACATAGCCGTAGTAGTAGCAGCAACAGCAACAGCAGCCGTAGCACTAGTTGCAGCAACAACACAACAATAGCAGCAGTTGCAGCAGCATTCGCAACAGCAATAGCAGCACAAGAGGAAGAACAACCAAACTAAGGGCGTTTATATAAGCCCCAAGTTTACATGCATGACTGGCACGTAATCCTCCATCCATCATTGTAAAAAACCCAAGCGTTGAGGATAAAACCCCCTACTCTCCCTACTTACCACGTTCACAGTGAGGTTTTCACCTCCAACATGTATTTATGATATGTG
>JACBKR010000893.1:0-58776 GCA_014218235.1 Colocasia esculenta
GGCCATATGGGGACGTCGAGCGCCTCTGAGTGCCGTTTCTGAATGGGGTCTTATAAGCCATTCCGATACCCGTGCGAAAAGTTATGTGTGTTTGAGCGAAGGCGGTGTCCGTTTGCGATCGCATCGGCAGCCCGCGACCGCGCTCCCGGGAGGAATTTGGGCGCCGGACCGGAAATCTCCGAATACGACCATTAACGACCGACCGGGTCGAAGTGCCGATTCTGAATTGGGGCTCGCGGGCGGTTCGACCCTCGGGCGAAAATCAATTCCGCGTCCGACCGCAGGGTACGGCAGCAGTCGGTGTACTAATAACACACACTCTAGGGGGAATTTTTGCCCAGAACGGAATTCTTCGAAACCAGAACCCTGTCGACCGTCTCAGAGTGCCGATTCCGAATTGTGGCCACATAAACGATCCGATGCCCGTGCGAAAAGTTATGCCCAATTCTTTCGCTGAAGGGGTGGGAATAAATCGGAGGGGGTGATTATATCGGCGATGTTCAGGCACTCATATCCACGACCTGAGGAGGAGATCTTGCGTCGAGTTGACACAACTTCGATCGCTGTGACTGGGCGGCTCCGCGTGTGGCTTCCCCAGTGATTCGCGTAAGCGAGGGAGTCACTACTGCCAAAAACCTTGAAATAGGGGAGATCGTCGGCTAGAATCGCAATTTCAGAGTGTGAAACGAAGGCTTTTTGACCCCGAAACGACATCTTATCGCCTAAAGCAATAAGGGTGCAACGAGCGCCTCTGAGTGCTGATTCTGAATTGGGGTCTTATAAGCGATTCTGATAACCGAAGCAAAAAAGTTATGCATGTTGAGCGAAGCGGTGTCCGTATGCGATCGCATCGACAGCCTGCGACTGCGCTCCTGGAGAGGAATTTGGGCGCCGGACCGGAAATCTCTGAATGCGACTATTTACAGATCGGGTCGAAGTGCCGATTCTGAATTGGGGCCTCGCGGGCGGTTCCGACTCCCGGGCGAATAAATCTCCACGTCCGATCGGAGGGTACGGCAGTCGGTGTACTAGTACACACGCTCCGGGGGTGAATTTTGGCCCCAGAACGGAATTCTACGAAACCAGCGCCCTGTCGACCGTCTCGGAGTGCTGATTCCGAATTGTGGTCACATAAACGATTCCGATGCCCGTGCGGAAAGTTATGCCCAATTCTTTCGTTGAAGGGGTGGGAATAAACCGGAAGGGGGTGACAATATCTGCGATGTTCTGGCACCCATATCCACGACCTGGGGAGGAGATCTTCGTCGCGTTTGTAGACACTATTTTCGCTCTCCCGTTTTACGGGGAGGACGAAGAACGGTTCCACAAAGATAACGTGTACGGATACACTTGAAAAAAGGAAGGGCGTTACAGCGCAACTCGAAAACTTGTCCAATTTTCGGAAAATTTATGTGTCTACAGATGCCCAACCTTGACGTCTGCTTTACAGGGGAGCGAGCGGAGGGACACGAGTTGGAGTGAAAGGAGTGAAAAGAATGGAGCGTATGGAAATAAATGTAGCGTAGCGCAGTGGAGTGAAATGGAGTGGACTGAAAAGTAGACGTCAAGGTTAAAAAGTGACACGCGCTGAAGTGGCGAATGATTGGAGCTGTTGGTCAATTCATAATAAAGCTGCTCTTCGGAAACTCTTTTGGAGAGGAAAAACACTCATCAATCAAAGAACTAAGCTAAGGAAAGTAAAGACAATGCAACGATCAACTTCCGTCGTCGGGAAGTTCCTAAGGACGTAATCCGTTAGGTTTCACCTTCGTGTGGGGCTGCCACGGTCGGAGGTGGATCGAAAAGTAAAGGAAGGAAATGACAAGGATCGATGACGGATGAGTTCTCTTCGAAAGAAGATCTTCAACAACTTTATGATAAACTGAGTAGGACTTGAGGGAAAATTCGGTTGCTGGAAGTATGAGGCGCGGATGGCCCTCAAATTGCCTTGCAAGAGTGGATTCCACTGTGATTTCAATATGCATGTATGCATGCTGGGCTAAAAGGAAAAAAGATTAAAAGGGGAGTAAAATATAACCAAGGTAATATTGTTACGCTGGATGAGTCAGGACCGGGGGTTCATGCATGGGTCCGTCGTTCCCACAAGCCAAGCGTAACGACCTATCCATATGGCTAAGAATCCTCTGGGATTATCATGGTTTTTGATGAAGGGGAACTCTAACCCCAGATTCTTCAGAGCCACAAGGTCCTTGGTGTGCTCTAAGGGTATATAATATAGATAACTTGATGGTAGGGCAGCAGCAGCCTGGTTGCGCCGGATGGGATGAGGTAACTCAAATCCTGCACTCAAAACTCGTCAGCCAAAATAACAAACATCATGGAAAACACATTCAATATGGAGCATGCATAAAGTAGTCAACAACAATGTAGCACACTCAATTGTTGTTTGTTTGTTTGTTTGACCATGAGGATGATCTTGGATAAGGAGTTCAGAGTGCAAAAAATGGGAACCAAATGGATCTGGCGCAAAGAGGCAGAGCTTGCCCTGTGCAATACCATCGGGGAAATTTTTGGATTTGATTGATATTCAAATTTTTATGGGTTTGGAAATTTCTGATTTGTATGGATTTTGGAATATTTAAATTTTTTGTGATTTTGGAAATATTTGATTTTTTGTTGGTTTTTTTGGAAAATATTTGATTTTTTTTGTTTTTGGAAAATATTTGATTTTTTTGTTTTGGAAAATATTTGATTTTTTTTGAAATTTTGAAAATATTTGATTTTTTGTGATTTGGAATATTTGATTTTTGTTGGTTTTGGAAATATTTGATTTCTTGTTGGTTTTGGAAAATATTTGATTTTTTGTTGTTTTGGAAAATATTGATTTTTGTGATTTTTGGAAAATATTTGATTTTTGTTGGTTTTGGAAAATATTTGATTTTTTTTTGGTTTTGAAAAATATTTGATTTTTTGAAAATATTTGATTTTTTTTGGTGGTTTGGAAAATATTTGATTTTTGTTGGTTTTTGGAAAATGTTGTTGTTTTTGTGATTTTGGAATATTTTGATTTTTTGTGGAGATTTTGAAAATATTTGATTTTGTGGGTTTTGACTCTATTCAAATTTGTTTGACTTTTGGAAAATATTCAGATTTCTTTGGATTTTTTAAAGCATTGTCGTGCCACGGCGACATTGGAATTATGAAACTGACCGGCGATGGGGTTCTTACTATCTCCTTTGTCATTAAAGAACGTCTAGGGGTAGGGTGTGCAGTTTAACGTGGTGCCACGGGCCGACTGCTTTTGGTTAACTGTGTAACCATCAAAGCCACGCTTGAAAAAGACAACTTAAGTCTGGTAAAGAGAAAAAGGAAGCTTAGGGATATGCTTGGCATGGATATTCTGGGAGTCGGGTTCGGGTTCCTTCCTTGGCACAACTGTCAGAAGGGATTAGTCTCATGAAGCGCTTGGGCTTTTGAATCATTTTGGGATTTTGAGTGATTGAATCATGACCATTGATTGTAGGGACATGCGTACGACCGGGTCCATTTGGATCTCCGCGGGGACTTTGCCCTCTTGACATGCCCTGTCAACTTTGATTTGATTTGATTGTTGCATGCATACGGCCAGGTCCGTTTGGATCTCCGCGGGGACTTTGCCCTCTTGACATGCATTGGAAATTCATTTTGATTGGTTTATTTGATTGGATTCTGATTCTGCCCATTCTGTTAAAGACTTCCCCTTCGTCAGGAGGGTGCTTCAGAAAGGTTCCCTCTGCCCAGCTACCCATACTACCCATACTTCTGCCGAATAAGGAGAAAAAAACAGACTTCGAACGCCGTTCAGACGTGGCTGTGACGGTGATGATGTCTACCGAGAGCAATCGGCTTAGGGAGCCGTGAAGTGTGTGCAAGTGCCCATGCCCAGGGCAAACCTTAATGACTCGGGAGAGAGTGCGGGACTCCTGGCGCGGAGTTCTCATAACGAAAAAAATGCTGGGACAACATGGCAATGCTAAACAAATATTCATCTTTTTAGGGATTTTTTTCGACACTTGAAAAATAAAAATTTTCAAAATAAGAACTTGGAGGATTAAAAGAAGACGAATGCCCATGCCCTGCGCTGGGGCGGATGTGCCCTGCGTTGTGGGCGAGACTCGAGAGGTCTAAGGGAATTGACAAAATTATTTATTCAAAATTAAAAGGACACGTGCGAGAAGGGCCGAAGGACCCGATCGAAAACATGGGGGTGATAATAAAATAAAAGACGAATGCCCTGCTGGGGGCGAGACTGGGAGACTATGAAGAATTTACATTTTTATTCGAATTTAATAAATAAGTGGGGACTAAAGCCCCTAAAGCAATGCAAGAATGGTCAAAGGACCCGATTAAAAAGAAGATGCGAAGACTTAAAAAAGACGAATGCCCTGCGTTGGGGCGAGACTCGAAGGTCTACACGAATTTACATTTTTATTTTAAAAATTAAAAAGACACGTGGGGCTAAAACCCTGAAAACAATGCGAGAAGGGTCGAAGGACCCGATTGAAAAATGGAGAGGCGATAAGTGCGGAAAGGACGAATGCCCTGTATTGGGGTGAGACTCGAAGGCTATGAGAATTTACACTTTTTTGTTCGAAATTAAAGGATAAGTGGGGCTAAAGCCCCGAAAACAGTGCGAGAAGGGTCGAAGGACCCGATGAAAACATGGGGGAATGAAATACAAAGGATGAATGCCCTGCTAAGGGCGGGACCCGGAGGCCTAAGAGAATTTATATTTTTTTATTCGAATTTAAGAAAAGCATGGGGACTGAAGCCCGAAAGCAATGCGAGAAGGGTCGAAGGACCCGATTAAAGTGGCACGGGGAACACGAGGAGAAGAATTTGGAAACTCCAGAGGGCCCGGAGGGGTTGGAAGGACAAACAGGGCGCGATGCCCAGAGGAGGCGAACAGAACAAAATCCGGATGGCCCGGATGGAAAGCAGAATTAAAATGGCTGCAAGGGGCCGACTGGAAAGGTGCACAGCATAAGTGCTAAAAGATGTGCCGCGTGGGGCACTAGATGGACAAAAGTGGGTGCGATGCCCGGCGTACGCTGGATTATAAAACAAATGAAAAAAAAAGCCTCCCGTGGGGAGGGAATGTGAAGAACCCACGGGTATGTACTTAATAAAATGAAGGAAGATTCAAAAGGAAAAGAGGGGGATGAAGGTCCCCTGGCCTGTAGGTGCCGTGCCCGACGATTGGATTTCTGGGGGCCTGCGTCGGGGCCCTGAGATTTCTCCTCACAAATCGTGCCCAGTGGGTAGATGGACGAGCTCTGCTCCGTTTGGAGACTGGTCGGCTCTTGAAGATGAGTGGAAAGTGACTTCTGACGAAGAGCTAAAAAGGAGTGGCAACTCCTTTGGAATATAATTCGATGTCAAGGTGGGGAGTGCCACGGTAATGTCAGAAGCAACAATAAAGGGACTGTGCCTAAGGAATGCATCGTGTGGCATAAGAGGGTGCATGCCCCTTGGGTGGTAGATTGTGCCAATGGTTTGGCTTCGAAGTGTGTGTGCACAATCTGCATGGTTGTTTCCCTCGCTGGAGCAGAAAAGTTGAGGAGTGGTAACTCCCTTGGAATATAGACTGATGAAGGAACAGGGAGTTCCACTGATTGTGTGGGAGGCAACAGCGAAGGGTTGGCTTCCATTGGAAATTGGAGTAGGAGTGGTGACTCCGTTGAAATGATAATCGATGAAAGTGTGGGGAGTCCCACTGACAATGTAGGAAGCGACAATGCTGAAGGGACCGTGCCCAGTGAATGAATGATATTTAAAATAGGAAGGGGCACGACCCCTTAAGTAATCGATTGTGCCAAGGATTCGGTGCTGAGTGCGTAAGCACAATCTGCATAGTTGACCCCTTGATTGGAGTGGGAAGATTCACATGATAGTATGCGGGTCATGAGAGCCTGAAGGGAGAGATTTCCTATGAGTACTCGAAATCGGCGTTGGCTGGCAACTGAATGATTGGCATATTTTTAAAAGAGGGCCTCTTGATGGTCGAAATTGGAAGGAAGGACTTCCGCTCAGTACAAATGCCCGGTATACGAGCAATGACCGGCATGCAGGAAATGTGATCATGATGTTCAGAAACATGCCCGGTCCCAGGACTGGAATAATTGGCAGATGATTAGAAGGCCGGCTGACGGCCATGATTGGAGGGGCGGACTGGCATTCAAAAAAAATGCCTGGTATACTGACAATGACTGGCATGCGGGGGATCTGATCATGAAATTTGAAAAGCATGCCCGGTTGCGGGACTCGAATGATTGGCAGTTCAATGGAAGGCCTGGAGACGGCCTTGATTGACAAAGAGGACTGCCTCTCGGAAATTGTGCCTGATATCTGAAAGATAACCGGCATGCGAGGAATGTATCTAGAAAATTCAGAATGCATGCCCGGTTCTGGGACTTCCTTCTTCTTTTGATGACCTGATTTCTTGCTCCTTGAAAACTTGCGTCTGCTCCGGCGAAGGGGAGTGGGGTAGGGGAGGTGGTAACGCCAGTGGTGGCGTGATGGGAGGCTGTAGAGCCAGTGGTGGCTCGGTGGATAGTGGTATTATCGTGGAGGGGTGACGGGTGTCACAGCAAGGGGTTGCTCGGGTGTCGGTGCCAAGGGTGTGGCGGGGTAGGTGGTGATGTATTGGCTGGCGCCATGGTGGGTGTGATGGAGCTTGATTGGGATGGTGATGTGAGAGAGGCTTGTTAGCCATAGGTGATGGAGTAAATGACGCACGGAGATGACCTCGGAAGGTCATCATCGTAGCACCAAGTGGTTTGGCGAAGTGGTTGGAGGTTGGCGACCTCTACCCGAGCAACGGGCTGTGACGGGAGTGGTAGTGGATGTAATGGTGGAGGGGGTGGTTGGCATGGGAGCGGAGCAGGTGCAACGTGGTGCACTGGAGCTTCTTCATAAACTGGGGCATCGAAGGGCCCTATTGAAGGTTGATAAGATGTCCGAGGAGGCGAATCAGTGGGCGCCTAGGTGGCGCATAAGATGTGGATGTGGTATAGTGGTGAGGGGAGTAGTGGATGGCGTCCACTGATTCGTTCTGACTCGGATGAATTGATCAAAAAGTTCCGCGATCGGGGAGTCCATTAGATGTGTCTGGATGTAACGTCCCCAGTCGTAGAGCTCCTCCATGGAGGTGATTTGATTCATGGCCAGAATGTGCCTGAACTTCGAGAGTAGAGTTTGAAATGATTATTTTGATTTGCTCCGACTCCGAGAGCTCACGCTGCAAGCGAGCGGCCATTGACCTCCAACGGTCAGCAAACTGTACAAATTCCCCATCGGCCTCCATCTTCTCGGATGCCAGATCCGTTATAGAGAGATAAGGGCTGACGCGGTCTTTATACCTTGAAGAATTTCTTGTGTAGGGAGCGGAAGTCTCCTTCCTCACTTGGCTCTAGGGAGTAGAACCATTTGAGTGCAGGGCTGTCAAGAGATTTTCTAAATAAAAAATGCCAACGTGAGGGGGTCACGTTGCCAGCGGGAAGACTCATAAAGGAATTCTTTGACGTGACTGTAGGGATTACCCGTGCCATTGTACAGTCGGTACGGCGGCATCTCCGAAGGAGGAACGTAAATTTCTGGGAGAGCCGGCATGGCGGCAACGGTGTTACCCTTGGAATTTGAAAACTTGTTAATTTGACTCTCTAGATTGTTCAGTTTCTGGAGAAGAGAATGTTCAAGTGAATCAGAAGGCTGTTGGGCCAGTGAGGGACGGTCTGTACGGACCGGAGCACGCGTGCAAATGGCCAAGGGGGCGAGGAGATGGAGAATGTACAGGGGTACGTGGCGAAGTCGCCGGCATAACAAGGTGAGTGCCTAGGGGAAGGAGAGGGGGAAGGAGTCGCAGCTGGAGTCACACCCACAACCAAAGATTGGATCATATTTAATTGTTGAGGAGTGAGCTGATCCAGTGCATGCAGGACATTTTGCACTGTGGAATCATGGTGGGGGACAGGCTCTTGCCGGGTTCTGATCGGTGGTAAATGTGGAGGGACATTAGATCGGTTAGTACGCGGTGTGCGCACATGACCATAGGAAGTGGACGTTTGTCCCTCACGGTGGTGAGATGGACGGACATGAGATTGGAAAGATTGGACACTTGAATTATCCTCATAGTCCTCATAATAATCAGCATGATAATATGGGTCCATTTTACAAAGCAATAAGCAAACAAGTTGACAAAGATTAATCAATCAATGTGTGGTTCAAACAAGGTGTGATGCTTAACGTTTGTTTTTAGGAGTTTCACAATTAATTAAACAGATTGAAGAATATTGTGTCACTCCAGGTGAGATCTTAGTTGGGTAGAGGATGTAACTTCGGGGTACAACTAGAATCACAGTCTCACCACGCAACAAATGGATATCTAACCCGGGTCAACAAAGAGTACCGCCTGCTCGGTCCGCCGTGAGGGAATCACGGGGTACAAAGTCCTACGGGGTTCGGGGAGAAGGTTCACTGGTCCAAAGGGACGGAATGCCCAATGGAGAGTTTGCCTCACCGGAAGGGGTGTGTGGAGCCTAGGAATATGAGGAAGGAGGTCCCCTGACCGATGCAAAATGTTCGGAAATATAAGAAAGGCAGCTGAATGAGCCTTCTGAAACAGGATGAAAATCGCGTCCAACAAAGTGGGCAGGGATTCAAAAAATCACGTCCGTTCTATCTGCCGCGGATTTGACAGCTCACAAAAGCTGTAAGAGCGAGGCGACTCCCTCCGGACTCTGTCTCAAAATGGCGTCCAATACAACCGCCACCAATCAAGCATGCATATAAACGCGCGATCTGAGTTGACGCGAATCACGATAGAAAACCTTTCCGACAAAATTCAGAAAATAACCCCAACAAATCGCGTCGGCTGTCCCCCTGCGATTCACAACAGCAACCCAGAATGAAAAAAAATTTTCACAGAAAGAATTATAGCATGCACACACTCAAATGGAAGGGAAAAAACATAAACTCTAAACACTAATGACTCTTCTAATAAGCTAAACTAAACATGGATTTAAATAAAATAAAAAATGGTAAAAACACAATAAAAAAAAACGCCCCGTGGGGCAAAAAGGTGGCACACGTGGGTGCCAAAATGTAACGCCACGTGGGGCGTAAAAAGAGGTACCCGAACTGAAATTAAGAGCGTCCCACCGTAATCGCCAATTTGTAGACACTATTTTCCGCTCTCCCGTTTTACGGGGAGGACGAAGAACGGTCTCCACAAAGATAAAGTGTACGGATACACGTGAAAAAAGAAGGGCGTATAGCGCAACTCGAAAACTTGTCCAATTTTGGGAAAATTCGTGTGTCTACAGCGGTGAACACGACTTCCGATCGCTGTGACTCAGCGGCTCCGGGTGTGGGCTCCGCCAGCGATTCGTGTAATCGAGGGAGTCGCTATTGCCAAAAAACCTTGGAATATGGGAGATCGTCGGCTAGAATCGCAATTTGGGAGTACGAAATGAAGGTTTTTCGACCCGAAAGACATAATAAGGGGGCGTCGAGCTCCTTGAGTGCCGATTCCGAATGGGGTCTTATAAGCGATTTCGATAACCGAACGAAAAGTTATGTCTGTTTGAGCGAAGCGGTGTCCGTATGCGACGAATCGGCAGCCTGCGACGCGCTCCGGAGAGGAATTTGGGCGCCGGACCGGAAAATCTCCGAAGCGACCATTTACCGACTGGGTCGAAGTGCCGATTCGGAATTGGGGCCTCGCGGGCGGTTCCGACCCTTGGCGAAATAAATATCCGCGTCCGACCGGAGGGTTCGGAAGTCGGGGTACTAGAACACACGCTCCGGGGGGATTTTGGCCCCATAATGGAATTCCGCGAAAACTAGCGCCTTGTCGACCGTCTCGGAGTGCCGATTCCGAATTGTGGTCACACAACACGATTCCGATGCCGGTGCGGAAAGTTATGTCCAATTCTTTCGCTGAAGGGGTGGGAATAAATCAGAGGGGGTGACTATATCGGCGATGTTCGAGCACCCATATCCACAACCTGGGGAGGAGATCTCGCGTCGAGTTGAACATGACTCCGATCGCTGTGACTGGGCGGCTCCGGGTGTGGCTCCGCCAGCGATTCGCGTAATAGAGGAGTCTACACTGCCAAAAACCTTGGAATAGGGGAGATCGTCGGCTAGAATTGCAATTTCAGAATGCGAAACGAAGGTTTATTGACCCCGAAACGGCTTCATATCGCCTGAGGCAATAAGGGGACGTCGAGCGCCTCTGAGTGCCGATTCTGAATTGGGGTCTTATAAGCGATTCTAATAACCGAGCCAAAAGTTATACCCGTTTGAGCGAAGCGGTGTTCGTATGCGATCGCATCTGCAGCTCGCGACCGCACTCCAGGAGAGGAATTTGGGCGCCGGACCGGAAATCTCCGAATGCGATCATTTACCGACCGAGTCGAAGTGCCGATTCTGAATTGGGGCCTTGCGGGCAGTTCCGACCCCCGGTGAATAAATATCTGCGTTCGACCGGAGGGTACGGCAGTCGGTGTACTAGTACACACGCTCCGGGGGCGAATTTTGGCCCCATAACGGAATTTTACAAACCAGCGCCCTGTCGACCGTCTCGGAGTGCAGATTCCTAATTGTGGTCACATAAATGATTCCGATGCCCGTGCGGAAAGTTATGCCCAATTCTTTCACTGAAGGGGTGAGAATAAACCGGAGGGGGTGACTATATCAGCGATGTTCGGGCACCCATATCCACGAACTGGGGAGGAGATCTGGCATCGCGTTGAACACGTCTTCCGATCACTGTGACTCGGCGGCTCCGGGTGTGGGCTCCGCCAGCGATTCGCGTAATCGAGGGAGTAGCTACTGCCAAAAAACCTTGGAATATGGGAGATCGTCGGCTAGAATCGCAAAATTTTTCGACCCCGAAACGACGTCTTATCGCCTGAGGCCATATGGGGACATCGAGCGCCTCTGAGTGCCGTTTTCGAATTGGGTTCTTATAAGTGATTCCGATAACTGAGCGAAAACTTATGCCCATTTGAGCGAAGCGGTGTCCGTATGCGATCGCATCGGCAGCCCGCGACCGTGCTCTCGGAGAGGATTTGGGCGCTGGACAGGAAATCTCCGAATGCGACCATTTACCGACCGGGTCGAAGTGCTGATTCTGAATTGGGGCCTCGCGGGCGGTTCCGACCTCCGGCGAAAATATCCACGTCCGACCGGAGGTACGGCAGTCGGTGTACTAGTACACACGCTCCGGGGGAAATTTGCCCCAGAATGGAATTCTACGAACTAGCGCCTTGTCGACCCTCTCGGAGTGCCGATTCCAATTGTGATCACATAAACGATTCCGATGCCCGTGCGGAAAGTTATGCCCAATTCTTTCGCTCAAGGGGTGGGAATAAACCGGAGGGGGTGACTATATCGGCGATGTTCGGGCACCCATATCCACGCCCTGGGGAGGAGATCTCGCGTCGAGTTGAACACGACTTCTGATCGCTGTGACTGAGTGACTCCGAGTGTGGGCTCCGCCAGCGATTCGCGTAATCGAGGGAGCTCGCTACTGCTGCTAAAAACCTTGGAATAGGGGAGATCGTCGGCTAGAATCGTAATTTCAGAGTGCAAAATGAAGGTTTTTCAACCCCGAAATGACGTCTTATCGCCTGAGACAATAAGGGGGCGTCGAGCGCCTCTGAGTGCCGATTCCGAATTGGCGTCTTATAAGCGATTCTGATAACCGAGCGAAACGTTATGCCTGTTTGAGCGAAGCGGTGTCCGTAAGCGATCGCATCGGCAGCTTGTGACCGCGCTCCCGGAGAGGAATTTTGGTGCCGGACAGGAAATCTCTGAATGCGACCATTTACCGACCGGGTCGAAGTGCCGATTCTGAATTGGGGACTTGCGGGCGGTTCCGACACCCGGGCGAATAATATCTACGTCCAACCGGAGGGTACAGCAGTTAGTGTACTAGTACACACGCTCCGGGAAGGAATTTTTGTCCCAGAACAGAATTCCACGAAACCAGCGCCTTGTCGACCGACTCGGAGTGCCGATTCCGAAGTGTGGTCACATAAACGATTCTGATGCCCGTGCGGAAAGTTATGCCCAATTCTTTCGCTGAAGGGGTGGAATAACCCGAGGGGGTAACAATCGGCGATTTTCGGGCACCCATATCCACGACTTGGGGAGAAGATCTCGCGTCGAGTTGAACATGACTTCCGATCGCTGTGACTGGGCGGCTTCCGCGTGTGGGCTCCGCCAGCGATTCGCGTAATCGAGGGAGTCGCTACTGCCAAAAACCTTGGAATAGGTGAGATCGTCGGCTAGAATCACAATTTCGGAGTGCAAAACGAAGGTTTTTCGAACTGGAAACGACGTATTATTGCCCGAGGCATAAAGGGACATCAAGCGCCTCTGAGTGCTGATTCCGAATTGGGGTCTTATAAGCGATTCCGGTAACCGAGCGAAAAGTTATGCCCGTTTGAGCGAAGCGGTGTCCTTGTATGCGATCGCATCGGCAGCCCGCGACCGCGCTCTCCCAGAGAGGAATTTGGGCGTCGACCGGAAATCTCCGAATGCGACTATTTACCGACCGGGTCGAAGTGCCGATTCTGAATTGGGGCCTTGCGGGTGGTTCCGACCCCCGGGCGAATAAATATCAGCGTCCAACCGAGGGTACGGCAGTCGGTGTACTACTACACACTCTCCGGGGGGAATTTTGGCCCCAGAACAGAATTGCGCGAAACCAGCGCCCTGTCGACCATCTCGAAGTGCCGATTCTGAATTGTGGTCACATAAACGATTCCGATGCCCTTGCAGAATGTTATGCCCAATTCTTTCGCTGAAGGGGTGGGAATAAACCGGAGGGGTGACTATATCGGCGATGTTCGCGCACCCATATCCACGACCTGGGGAGATCTCGCGTCAAGTTGAACATGACTTCCGATCGCTGTGACTGGGCGGCTCCGCGTGTGGGCTCCACCAGTGATTCGCGTAATCGAGGGAGTCGCTAACTGCGAAAAAACCTTGGAATAGAGGAGAGCGTCGGCTAGAATCGCAATTTTTGAGTGCGAAACAAAGGTTTTTCGACCCCAAAACAACGTCTTATCACCTGAGGTCATACGGGCATCGAGCGCCTCTGAGTGCCGATTCCGAATTGGGGTCTTATAAGCGATTCCGATAACCGAGCGAAAAGTTATGCATGTTTGAGCGAAGCGGTGTCCGTATGCGATCGCATCGGCAGCCCGCGACCGCGCTCCCGGAGAGGAATTTGGGCGCCGGACCGGAAATCTCTGAATGCGACCATTTACCGACCGGGTCGAAGTGCCGATTCTGAATTGGGGCTTGCGGCGGTTCCGACCCCCGGGCGAATAAATATCCACGTCTGACCGGAGGGTACGACAGTCGGTGTACGGTACACAGCTCCGGGGGGGAATTTTGGCCCAAGAACATAATTCCGCGAAACCAGCGCCTGTCGACCGTCTCAGAGTGTCGATTCGAATTGTTGTCACATAAACAATTCCGATGCCTGTGCGGAAAGTTATGCCCAATTCTTTCGATGAAGGGGTGGGTAAAAACGGAAGGGGTGACTATATAGGCGATGTTCGGGCACCCATATCCATGACCTGGGGAGGAGATCTCGCGTCGAGTTGAACATGTCCTCCGATCGCTGTGATTGGGCGGCTCCGGGTGTGGGCTCCGCCAGCGATTCGCGTAATCGAGGTAGTCGCTAATGCCAAAAAACCTTAGAATAGGGGAGATCGTCGGCTAGAAGCGCAATTTCGGAGTACGAAACGAAGGTTTTTCAACCGCGAACGACGTCTTATTGCCTGAGCCATACGGGAACATCGAGCGCCTCTGAGTGCCGTTTCTGAATTGGGGTCTTATAAGCGATTCCGATAACCGAGAGAAAAGTTATGCTCGTTTGAGCGAAGCGGTGTCCGCATGCGATAACATCGACAGCCCGCGACCGCGCTCCCAGAGAGGAATTTCGACGTCGGACCGGAAATATCCGAATGCGACCATTTACTGACTGGGTCGAAGTGCCGAATCTGAATTGGGGCCTCGCGGGCGGTTCCGACCCCAGGGCGAATAAATATCCGCGTCCCACCGGAGGGTACGGCAGTCGGTGTACTAGTACACACGCTCCGGGGGGGAATTTTTGCCACATAATGGAATTCTGCGAAACCAGCCCTGTCGACCGTCTCGGAGTGCCGATTCCGAATTGTGGTCACATAAACGATTCTGATGCCCGTGCGGAAGTTATGCCCAATTCTTTCGCTGATGGGGTGGGAATAAACCGGAGCGGGTGACTATATCGGTGATGTTCGGGCACCCATATCCACGACCTGGGGAGGAGATCTCTCTCGAGTTGAACACTACTTCCGATCGCTGTGACTGGGCGGCTCCGCGTGTGGGCTCCGCCAACGATTCACGTAATCAAGGGAGTCGCTACTACTAAAAACCTTGGAATAGGGGATCGTCGGCTAAAAATCGCAATTTCAGAGTGCGAAATGAAGGTTTTTCGACCCCGAAACGACGTCTTATCGCTGAGGCATTAAGGGCGTCGAGCGCCTCTGAGTGCCGATTCCGAATTGGGGTCTTATAAACGATTCCGATAACCGAGCGAAACATTATGCCTGTTTGAGCGAAGCAGTGTCCGTATGCGATCGCATCGGCAGCCCGCGACCGCGCTCCCGGAGAGGAATTTGGGCGCCGGACCGGAAATCTCTGAATGCGACCATTTACCAACCGGGTCGAAGTTCCGATTCTGAATTGGGGCCTCGCGGCGTTTCCGACCCCCGGGCGAATAAATATCTGCGTCCGATCGGAGGGTACGCATTCGGTGTACTAGTACACACGCTCCGGGAAGGAATTTTGACCCATAACGGAATTCCGCGAAACATGCGCCTTGTCGACCGTCTCAGAGTACCGATTCCGAATTGTGGTCACATAAACGATTTTATGCCCGTGCGGAAAGTTATGTCCAATTCTTTCGCTGATGGGGTGGGAATAAACCGGAGGGGGTGACTATATCGGCGATGTTCGGGCACCCATATCCACGACCTGGAAGGAGATCTCGCGTCGAGTTGAACATGACTTCTGATCGCTGTGACTGGGCGGCTCCGGGTGTGGGCTCCTCCAACGATTCGCGTAATCGAGGGAGTCGCTAATGCCAAAAAATCTTGGAATAGGGGAGATCGTCGGCTACAATCGCAATTTCGGAGTGCGAAACGAAGGTTTTTTGACCCCGAAACGACGTCTTATCGCCTGAGGCCATATGGAGCATCGAGCGCCTCTGAGTGCCGTTTCCGAATTGGGGTCTTATAAGCGATTCCGATAACCGAGCGAAAAGTTATGCCCTTTGAGCGAAGCGGTGTCCGTATGCGATCGCATAGGCAGCCCGCGACCGTGCTCCCCGGAGAGGAATTTGGGCGCAGGACCGGAAATCTCCAAATGCGACCATTTACCGACCGAGTCGAAGTGCCGATTCTGAATTGGGGCCTCACGGGCCTTTCCGACCCCCGGCGAATAATATCCGCGTCCGACCGGAGGGTACGACAGTCGGTGTACTAGTACACACGTCCGAGGGGAATTTAGGCCCCAGAACGGAATTATGTGAAACCAGCGCCCTGTTGACCGACTCGGAGTGCCGATTCTGAATTGTGGTCACATAAACGATTCTAATGCCCGTGCGGAAAGTTATGCCCAATTCTTTCGCTGAGGGGTGGGAATAAACCAGAGCGGGTGACTATATCGGCGATGTTCGGGCACCCATATCCATGACCTGGGAGGATCTCTCTCGAGTTGAACACGACTTCCAATCGCTGTGACGGGCGCTCCGCGTGTGGGCTTCTCCAGCGATTCACGTAATCGAGGGAGTCGCTACTGCTAAAAAAACCTTGGAATAGGGGAGATCGTCGGCTAGAATCGAATTTTAGAGTGCGAAATGAAGGTTTTTCGACCCCGAAACGACGTCTTATCGCCTGAGGCAATAAGGGGGTGTCGAGCGCCTCTGAGTGCCGATTCCGAATTGGGGTCTTATAAGCGATTCCGATAACCGAGCAAAAAGTTATGCCTGTTTGAGCGAAGCGGTGTCCGTATGTGATCGCATCGACAGCCTGCGACCGCGCTCCCGGATAGGAATTTGGGCGCTGGACAGGAAATCTCGGAATGCGACCATTTACTGACCGGGTCGAAGTGCCAATTCTGAATTGGGGCCTCGCGGGCGGTTCCGACCCCCGGGCGAATAAATATCCGCGTCCGACCGCAGGGTACGGCAGTCGGTGTACTAGTACACACGCTCCGGAGGAGAATTTAGGCCCCATAACGGAATTCTGCGAAACCAGCGCCCTGTCGACCGTCTCGGAGTGCCGATTCTGAATTGTGGTCACATAAACGATTCTGATGCCCGTGCGGAAAGTTATGCCCAATTCTTTCGCTGAAGGGGTGGGAATAAACCAGAGCGGGTGACTATATCGGCGATGTTCGGGCACCCATATCCATGACCAAGGGAGGAGATCTCGCGTCGAGTTGAACATGACTTCCGATTGCTGTGACTGGGCGGCTCCGCGTTTGGGCTTCACCAGCGATTCATGTAATCGAGGGAGTCGCTACTGCTAAAAAACCTTGGAATAGGGGAGATCGTCGGCTAGAATCGCAATTTCAGAGTGCGAAACGAAGGTTTTTCGACCCCGAAACGACGTCTTATCGCCTGAGGCAATAATGGGGTGTCTAGCGCCTCTGAGTGCCGATTCCGAATTGGGGTCTTATAAGCGATTCCGATAACCGAGCGAAAAGTTATGCCTGTTTTTAGCGAAGCAGTGTTTTATGCGTTCGCATCGGCAGCCTGCGACCATTTACCGACCGGGTCGAAGTGCCGATTCTGAATTGGGGCCTCGCGGGCGGTTTTCCGACCCCCGGGCGAATAAATATCTGCGTCCGATCGGAGGGTACGGCTGTCGGTGTACTAGTACACACGCTCTGGGAAGGAATTTTTGCCCCAGAACAGAATTCCGCGAAACCAGCGCAT
Organism: Colocasia esculenta; assembly: GCA_014218235.1. Lineage (NCBI taxonomy): Eukaryota > Viridiplantae > Streptophyta > Magnoliopsida > Alismatales > Araceae > Colocasia > Colocasia esculenta. The sequence continues at coordinate 17,006 of JACBKR010000893.1, forward strand.
TGTCGACCATCTCGGAGTGCCGATTCCGAATTGTGGTCATAAACAATTCCGATGCCCGTGCGGAAAGTTATGCCCAATTCTTTCGCTGAAGGGGTGGAATAAACCGGAGGGGGTGACAATATCGGCGATGTTCGGGCACCCATATCCACGACCTCGGGAGGAGATCTCGCATCGAGTTGAACACGACTTCCGATCGCTGTGACTGGGCGGCTCCGCGTGTGGGCTCCTCCAGCGATTCGCGTAATCGAGGGAGTCGCTACTGCCAAAAAACCATGGAATTGGGGAGATGGTCTGCTAAAATCGCAATTTCGGAGTGCGAAATGAATGTTTTTCGACCCCGAAACGACATCTTATTGTCTGAGGCAATAAAGGATGTCGAGCGCCTCTGTGCCGATTCCGAATTGGGGTCTTATAAGTGATTCGATAACCGAGCGAAAAGTTATGCCCGTTTGAGCGAAGCGGTGTCCGTATGCGATCGCATCAGCATCCCGCGACCGCGCTCCGAGCCGCCTCCCGAGAGGAATTTGGTGCCGGACCGAAATCTCCGAATGCGACCATTTACTGACCGAGTCGAAGTGCCGATTCTGAATTGGGGCATCACGGGCGGTTCCGACCCCCAGGCGATAAATATCCGCGTCCGACCGGAGGGTACGGCAGTCGGTGGACTAGTACACACGCTCCGGGGAATTTAGGCCCCAGAACGGAATTCTGCGAAACCAGCGCCCTGTCGACCGGCTCGGAGTGCCGATTCCGAATTGTGGTCACGTAAACGATTCTGATGCCCGTGCGGAAGTTATGCCCAATTCTTTCGCTGAAGGGGTGGGAATAAACCAGAGCGGGTGACTATATCGGCGATGTTCGGGCACCCATATCCATGACCTGGGGAGGAGATCTCGCGTTGAGTTGAACTTGACTTCCGATCGCTGTGACTGGGCGGCTCCGCGTGTGGGCTTCGCCAGCGATTCACTTAATCGAGGGAGTCGCTACTACTGAAAACCTTGAATAGTGGAGATCGTCGGCTAGAATCGTAATTTCAGAGTGAGAAACGAAGATTTTTCGACCCCAAAACGACGTCTTATCATCTGAGGCAATAAGGGGCGTCGAGCGCCTCTGAGTGGCGATTCCGAATTAGGGTCTTATAAGCGATTCCGATAACCGTGAAAAGTTATGCCTGTTTGAGCGAAGCGGTGTCCGTATGCGATCGCATCGGTAGCATGCGACCGCGCTTCAGAGAGGAATTTGTCGCCGGACCGGAAATCTCTGAATGCGACCATTTACCGACCGGGTCGATGTGTCGATTCTGAATTGGGGCCTCGCGGGCGGTTCCGACCCCCGGCGAATAAATATTCCGCGTCCGACCGGATGGTACGACAGTCGGTGTACTAGTACACATGCTCCAGGGGGAATTTTGGCCCCGCAACGGAATTCCGCGAAACCAGTGCCCTGTCGACCGTCTCGGAGTGTCGATTCCGAATTGTGGTCACATAAGAGATTCTGATGCCCGTGCGGAAAGTTATGCCAATTCTTTCGCTGAAGGGTTGGAAATAAACCGGAGGGGTGAACTATATCGCGATGTTCGGGCACCATATCCATGACCTTGGAGGAGATCTCGCGTCGAGTGACTGGGCGGCTCCGCGTGTGGGCTCCATCAGCGATTCGCGTAATCGAGGGAGTCGCTACTGCCAAAAAACCTTCGAATAGGGGAGATCGTCGGCTAGAATCGCAATTTCGGAGTGCGAAACGAAGGTTTTTCGACTCCGAGACGACGTCTTATCACCTGAGGCCTTACGAGGACGTCGAGCGCCTCTAAGTGCCGATTCTCAATTGGGGTCTTATAAGCGATTCCGATAACCGAGCGAAAAGCAATGAACGTTTGAGCGAAGCGGTGTCTGTATGCGATCATATCGGCAGCCCCGACCGCGCTCCCCCGGGAGGAATTTGGGTGCCGGACCGGAAATCTCCGAATGCGACAATTTACCGACCGGGTCGAAGTGCCGATCTGAATTGGGGCCTCGCGGGCGGTTCCAACCCTTGGGCGAATAAATATCCGCGTCTGACCGGAGGGTTCGAAGTCGTTGTACTAGTACACACGCTCCGGGGGGGAGGGGGGGGGGGAATTTTGGCCCCATAACGGAATTCCGCAAAACCAGCGCCTTGTCGACCGTCTCGGAGTGTGCGATTCCGAATTGTGGTCACATAATGATTCCGATGCCCGTGCGAAAGTTATGTCCAATTCTTTCGCTGAAGGGGTGGGAATAAACCGGAGGGGGTGACTATATCGACGATGTTCAGGCACCCATATACACGACCTGGAGGAGATCTCTCGTCGCGTTGAACATGACTTCCGATCGCTGTGACTGGGCGGCTCCGCGTGTGGGCTCCGCCAGCGATTTGCGTAATCGAGGGAGTCGCTACTGCTAAAAAACCTTGGAATATGGGAGATCGTCGGCTATAATCGCAATTTCAGAGTGCGAAACGAAGTTTTTTCGACCCCGAAACGACGTCTTACGCCTGAGGCAATAATGGGGTGTCGAGCACCTCTGAGTGCCAATTCCGAATTAGGGTCCTATAAGCGATTCCGAGAACCGAGCGAAAATTATGCCTGTTTGAGCGAAGTGCTCTCCGTATGCGATCGCATCGGCAGCCTGCGACCGCGTCTCCCCGGAGTGGAATTTGGGCGCCGGACCGAAAATCTCTGAATGGGACAATTTACCGACCAGGTCGATGCTGATTCTTAATGGGGCCCTCGCGGGCGTTTCCGACCCCCAGGCGATAAATATCTGCATCCGACCGGAGGGTACGGTAGTCGGTGTACTAGTACACATGCTCCGGGGTGATTTTGGCCCCGCAACGGAATTCCGCGAAACCAGTGCCCTGTCGACCGTCTCGGAGTGCCGATTCCGAATTGCGGTCACATAAGCGATTCTGATGCCCGTGCGGAAAGTTATGTCAAATTCTTTCGCTGAAGGGGTGGAAATAAACCGGAGGGGGTGACTATATCGGCGATGTTCGGGCACCCATATCCACGACCTGGGGAGGAGATCTCGCATCGAGTTGAACACTACTTCCGATCGCTGTGACTGGGCGGTCTCCGCGTGTGGCTCCGTCAGCGATTCGCGTAATCGGGGAGTCGCTATTGCCAAAAACCTTGGAATAGGGGAGATCTCGGCTAGAATCCTAATTTCAGAGTGCGAAACGAGATTTTTCCACCCCAAAATGACGTCTTATCACCTGAGGCACTAAGGGGTTGTCGAGCACCTCTGAGTGCTGATTCCGAATTGGGTCTTATAAGCGATTCCGATAACCGAGGAAAGTTATGCCCGTTTGAGTGAAGCAGTGTCCTTATGCGATCGCATCTGCAGCCTGCGACCGCGCTCACGGACCCGATAGGAATTTGGGCACCGGACCGAACATCTCTGAATGCGACCATTTACTGACCGGGTCGAAGTGCCGATTCTGAATTGGGGCCTCGCAGGCGGTTCCGACCCCCAGACGATTAAATATCCACGTCCGACCATAGGGTACGGCAGTCGGTGTACTAGTACACACGCTCCCGGGGGGAATTTTGGCCCTAGAACGGAATTCCACGAAACCACCGCCTTGTCGACCGTCTCGGAGTGCCGATTCCGATTGTGGTCACATAAACGATCCGATGCCCGTGCAGAAAGTTATGTCCAATTCTTTCGCTGAAGGGGTGGGAATAACCGGAGGGGTAACTATATCGGCGATGTTCGGCACACCATATCCACGACTGGGGAGGAGATCTCACGTCGATTTGAACACGACTTCCGATCGCTGTACTGGGCGGCTCCGCGTGTGGGCTCCTCCAGCGATTCGCGTAATCGAGGGAGTCGCTACTTCCCAAAAACCTTGGAATAGAGGAGATCATCGGCTAGAATCGCAATTTGGAGTGCGAAACGAAGGTTTTTCAACCCCGAAACGACATCTTATCGCCTTAGGCAATAATGGGACGTTGAGCGCCTTTGAGTGCCGATTCTGAATTGGGGTCTTATAAGCGATTCCGATAACTGAGCGAAACGTTTTCCCGTTTGAGCGAAGCGGTGTCCGTATGCGATCGCATCGGCAGCCCGCGACCGCGCTCCCGGAGAGGAATTTGGGCGCCGGACCGGAAATCTCCGAATGCGACCATTTACTGACCGGGTCGAAGTGCCGATTCGGAATTGGGGCCTCGCGTGGTTTCGACCCCTGGGCGAATAAATATCCGCGTCCGACCGGAGGTACGGTAGTCGTTGTACTAGTACACATGCTCCGGGGAGGAATTTTGGCCCCGCAACGGAATTCCACGAAACCAGTGCCCTGTCGACCGTCTCGGAGTGCCGATTCCGAATTGTGGTCACAAACCGATTCCGATGCACGTGCGGAAATTTATGCCAATTCTTTCGCTGAAGGGGGAAATAAACTGGAGGGGTGACTATATCGCGATGTTCGGGCACCCATATCCATGACCTGGGGAGGAGATCTCGCATCGAGTTGAACACGACTTCCGATCGCTGTGACTGGGCGGCTCCGCGTGTGGGCTCCGCCCGCGATTCGCGTAATCGAGGGAGTCGCTACTGCCAAAAAACCTTGGAATAGGGAGATCGTCGGCTAGAATCGCAATTTCAGAGTGCGAAACAAAGGTTTTTCGACCCCAACGACGTCTTATCGCCTGAGGCCTTACGAGGACGTCGAGCGCCTCTAAGTGTCGATTCCGAATTGGGGTCTTATAAGCGATTCCGATAACCGAGCGAAAAGCTATGAACGTTTGAGTGAAGCGGTGTCCGTATGCGATCATATCGGCAGCCCGCGACCGCGCTCCCGGAGAGGAATTTGGGCGCCAGACCGGAAATCTCCGAATGCGACAATTTACCGACCGGGTCGAAGTTCTGATTCTGAATTGGGGCCTCGCGGGCGGTTCCGACCCCTGGGCAAATAAATATCCGCGTCCGACCGGAGGGTTCGGAAGTCGGTGTACTAGTACACACGCTCCGGGGGGAATTTTTGCCCAAGAACGGAATTCCGCAAAACCAGCGCCTTGTCGACCGTCTCGGAGTGCCGATTCCGAATTGTGGTCACATAAATGATTCCTATGCCTTGCGGAAAGTTATGCCCAATTCTTTCGCTGAAGGGGTAGAATAAACCGTAGGGGTGACTATATCGGCGATGTTCAGCACCCATATCCCGACCTGGGGAGGAGATCTCGCATCGAGTTGAACACGACTTCCGATCTCTGTGACTGGACGGCTCTGCGTGTGGGCTCCGCCTACGATTCGCGTAATCGAGGGAGTCGCTACTCTACTGCCAAAAAACCTTAGGATAGGGGAGATCGTCGCTAGAATCGCAATTTCGGAGTGCGAAACGAAGGTTTTTCGACCCTGAAACGACATCTTATCGCCTGAGGCAATAAGGGGGAGTTGAGCAACTCCGAGTCCCGATTCCGAATTGGGGTTTTATAAGCGATTCCGATAACGAGCGAAAAGTTATGCCTGTTTGAGCGAAGCTGTCTCCGTATATGATCGCATTGGCAGCCTGCGACCGCGCTCCCGGGGAGGAATTTTGGCGCCGGACCGGAAATCTTCGAATGCGACCATTTACCGACCGAGTCGAAGTGTCGATTCTGAATTAGGGCCTCGCGGGCGGTTCCGACCCCCGGCTAATAAATATCCGCGTCGGACGAGAGGGTACGGCAGTCGGTGTACTAGTACACACGCTCCGGGGGGAATTTTGGCCAAGAACGGAATCCGCAAAACCAGCGCCTGTCGACCGTCTCGGAGTGCCGATTCCGAATTGTGGTCACATAAATGATTCCTATGCCTTGCGGAAAGTTATGCCCAATTCTTTCGCTGAAGGGGTAGAATAAACCGTAGGGGTGACTATATCGGCGATGTTCAGGCACCCATATCCACGACCTGGGGAGGAGATCTCGCATCGAGTTGAACACGACTTCCGATCTCTGTGACTGGACGGCTCTGCGTGTGGGCTCCGCCTACGATTCGCGTAATCGAGGGAGTCGCTACTGCCAAAAAACCTTAGATAGGGGAGATCGTCGGCTAGAATCGCAATTCGGAGTGCGAAACGAAGGTTTTTCGACCCTGAAACGACATCTTATCGCCTGAGGCAATAAGGGGGAGTGAGCAACTCCGAGTCCCGATTCCGAATTGGGGTTTTATAAGCGATTCCGATAACGAGCGAAAAGTTATGCCGTTTGAGCGAAGCTGTCTCTGTATGCGATCGCATTGGAGCCTGCGACCGCGCTCCGGGGGAGGAATTTTGGCGCCGGACCGGAAATCTTCGAATGCGACCATTTACCGACCGAGTCGAAGTGTCGATTCTGAATTAGGGCCTCGCGGGCGGTTCCGACCCCCGGGCTAATAAATATCCGCGTCGGACGAGAGGGTACGGCAGTCGGTACTAGTACACACGCTACGGGGGGGAATTTTGGCCCCCCAATGGAATTCTGTGAAACCAGCGCCTTGTTGACCGTCTCGGAGTGCCGATTCTGATTGTTGTCACATAAACGATTCCGATGCCCGTGCAGAAAGTTATGCCCATATCCACGACTTGGGGAGGAGATCTCGCGTCGAGTTGAACACGACTTCCGATCGTTGTGACTGGGTGGCTCTGCGTGTGGGCTTCGCCAACGATTCGCGTAATCGAGGAGTCGCTACTACTCTGCCAAAAATCTTGGAATAGGGGAGATCGTCAGCTAGAATCGTAATTTCAGAGTGCGAAACGAAGGTTTTTCGACCCCGAAATGACGTCTTATCGGCTGAGGCAATAAGGGGGCGTCGAGCGCCTCTGAATGCCAATTCCGAATTGGGGTCTTATAAGCGATTCCGATAACCGAGCGAAAAGTTATGCTCGTTTGAGCGAAGCGGTGTCCGTATGCGATCGCATCGGCAGCCCGCGACCGCGCTCTCGGAGAGGAATTTTGGCGCCGGACCGGAAATCTCCGAATGCGACTATTTACCGACCGGGTTGAAGTGTCGATTCTGAATTGGGGCCTCGCGAGCGTTTCGACCCCCCGGCGAATAAATATCCGCGTCCGACCGGAAGGTTCGGAAGTCGATGTACTAGTACACACGCTCCGGGGGGGGGGGGGGGGGGAATTTTGGCCCCAGAATGGAATTCCGCAAAACCAGCGCCTTGTCGACCGTCTCAGAGTTTCGATTCCGATTGTGGTCACATAAATGATTCTGATTTCCGTGCGGAAAGTTATGCCAATTCTTTCGCTGAAGGGGTAGAATAAACCGGAGGGGTACTATATTGGCAATGTTCCGGCACCCATATCCACGCCCTGGGGAGGAGATCTCACGTCGAGTTGAACACGACTTCCGATCGCTATGACTAGGCGGATCTGCGTGTTGGCTCCGCCTGCGATTCGCATAATCGAGGGAGTCGCTACTGCCAAAAAACCTTGGAATATGGGAGATCGTCAGCTAGAATCGCAATTTCGGAGTGCAAAATGAAGGTTTTTCGACCCCGAAATGACATCTTATCGCCTGAGGCAATAAGGGGGCGTCGAGCACCTCTGAGTGCCGATTCCGAATTGGAGTCTTATAAGCGATTCCGATAACCGAGCGAAAAGTTATGCATGTTTGAGCGAAGCGGTGTCCGTATGCGATCGCATCGGCAGCCTGCGACCGCGCTCCCGGAGAGGAATTTTTACGTCGGACCAGAAATCTTCAAATGCGACCATTTACCGACCGGGTCGAAGTGCCGATTCTGAATTGGGGCCTTGCGGGCGGTCCGACCCCCGGGCTAATAAATATCCACGTCCGACCGGAGGATACGGCAGTCGGTACTAGTACACACGCTCCGGGGGGAATTTTGGCCCCAGAACTGAATTCCACGACACCAGCGCCTTGTCGACCGTCTCGGAGTGCCGATTCCGAATTGTGGTCACACAAACGATTCCGATGCCCGTGCGGAAAGTTATGCCCAATTCTTTTGCTGAAGGGGTGGAAATAAACCGGAGGGGGTGACTATATCGGCGATGTTTGGGCACCCATATCCACGACCTGGGAGGAGATCTCGCGTCGAGTTGAACACGACTTTCTATCGTTGGTGACTGGGCAGCTCCGCGTGTGGGCTCCGCTAGTGATTCGCATAATCGTGGGAGTCGCTACTGCCAAAAAACCTTGGAAGGGGAGATCGTCGGCTAGAATCGCAATTTCGGAGTGCGAATGAAGGTTTTTCGACCCCGAAATGACATCTTATCGCTTGAGGCGATAAGGGGGCGTCGATCGCCTCTGAGTGCCGATCCGTATTGGGGTCTTATAAGCGATTCCGATAACCGAGCGAAAAGTTATGGTTGCCCTTGGATCTTATGATATAATCAAGTCTTAGATCTGATGATAGAATCAAGTTTCAGTCATAATCGAGTCTAAAATATATAGAATTAAGTCTTAGTTATAATCAAGTCTCAGATAGAATCAAGCCTTAACCATAATCGAGTATCAAAGAATTGAGTCTTATTATAATTGAGTCTCAGACATAATCGAGTCTTAGCCATAACCTAGTCTCAGACAAATCGAGTCTCTATTCATAATTAAGTCTCATCATAATCGGGTCTCAGATAGAATTGGTCTCAATCGTAATCGAGTCTCGATCATAATCAAATCTTAGTCATAATCAAATCTCAGACAGAATCAATTAGTCTGAGTTATAATCGAGTCTTAGACAGAATCAAGTCTTAGTTATAATCGAGTCCAAGATTGAACCGAGTCTCAATCAAAATCAAGTCTCATAAGAATCAAGTCCCAGAGTCTCATAAGAATCGAGTCTCAGAGTCTCATAGAATCGAGTTCTAGAGTTCATAAGAATTGACTCCCAGTGTTCTATAAGAACGACTCCCCAAGTTCTTAAGAATCGACTCCCAGTGTTCTTAAGAATCGACACACAATGTTCCTTATGAATCGACTCCCAGTGTTTTTGAGAATCAACTCTTAGTGTTTCTTAAAAATTAACTTACTGATGGGACCAGGTACGATAGAGTTCTATTTTTATCTTACTTTTTTTTTCTCTTTGTGTTGGTCTTCATACTTGGCCTTGGCCACCGGGTCTATACATGGCTAAAAAGCCTCTTTCAAATTTATGTTATTAATAAAATGGGCACTATTTCGCCCTTTAATTAAAAAAAAGTTCTTTAAGAATCAACTCTTAGTGTTCTTAAGACTCGACTCCCAATGTTCCTACGAATCGACTCACAATTATAAACTAACTTTTAGACCTAAAGAATTGACACTCATCTATTTTATAAATCGACTCTGACTTGTTTTAAGGAATCTACTCTCATCATACCTAAAGTCAAGCTATTAAATCTTAAACTTTTACTCTTTTATTGATTATTCTTAATGAATCTTTTTCTTTTCTCGAGCTATTTCTATAAGCATTGTACTATACAATCCCTTGAACTTACTTATTATAAACTCTAAACTAATTCCTAGAATCCATGATAATCTTGTCCGTCTATTCTTTAATTACATAAAATTTATTCCTTGGAACTCGCTTCCTAGAACGAACACCAGAAAGTGCATGTATATATGAGAGTTTGAATGACCATGGTGTTTGGTATTATACTAAAGTACTTGACTTGCTTGATTAATCTATGATAATCAACTTGTGAATAATTACTTGACATTTTTATTGTTTGACTTATACTTGTTGCCATTGTAGGTATTATGTCATGCTATAGCCAATTCTAGATCATTACTTCTACTATATGTTATTGTTCTACTTGCACTTGAACTCTTAATATTGTCTCTCTTTTACTTGATAGATCACTACTCATTCATATTCTCTTGTCATCGTCGTTATCAACTTTTGTTCTAATTTGTTATCTTGTCATTAGACTAAGTCTATTTAGACACAGATATAAATCATACTGTCTGTTCATCTGTGATTTTCAGGTGAATCTGACGAGGATGTGCACAATGCTGGGGATAGGTAAAAGTGGTCTAGTTACCCAGTTATCTTAGAGGCATATAGCATAGTCTTTATTTCTATCATGTTAAATATAAATATCATAATGGGCTCTATGTCCTAGCTTTGCTCAGTGATTGTAATTGTCATTAGTGATTTGAGATCAATAGAAATATTAATTGATCACTTGACATTAATTTTGATTATTACCTCTTGAAAACTAATTATAATACTTAATATTGTTCTAATTGACACAACTGATTGATATATATCTGTATGTTCTCATATTCCTCGGGGCATGATAAGAGCATCAATCCATTGCACAACAACAATGTCACTAAATTAAAACAGTAGAAAATGGTTGCCCTTGGATCTTATGACAATTAAGAGACACTATTATGAAGGTAATGTTGGATATATATAATATATCGATTTATATCATTTTTATTGCATGCATATAGCCCTATCTAATTTTGGGTTCCACAAGTTTATGGTAGCTTTTGCATCATAGTAAGGACCAACATCAATAGCAGAAGCATGCTGAAAACAAGTATATATATTATATATATATATATATATTATATATATATATATATAATATATATATAGTAATACTTGTTTTATTGATACAAAAAATTATCCAATTCCAATGCATCAAAACATGACCATATGATCATCACGATCTCGTGTTTGTGCAGTCATCTTTGTTGAAGAAAGTAAGGTGGATCTTTATACCAATTGCATGTTTGCCTCCAGATTGATCATTTCTCATGGTCTCAATAGTATTGATCCTTCCGGGCAAGGTTTTGGTTTAAGTTTCGTGGACGAGAAGCCTCCATTACATAGTCATCTGCTTCATTTGGATAATTTGGCTTCAGCTACAACAGTAAGAAACAGTCAAATTGTTTATTTTCACATATATATATATATATATATAGCATATATGTGAAAGAAACGGTGTTTGTTGATGGACATTAATGGGAAGTTGGTAATCTTTCCAAGGAACCAATCAATGATATTTAGAAAATGGTGATTATAAAACTTACTAATCAATAAAAAAAATAACTGGGGCATAAAGCTAACAATTATCTTTCCCCACATCATTATATATATATATATATATATATTGAGTAATGCTATGGTGCGAGCCCGGCCGCACCATAGCGACGACCGTTGGATCAAGATCCAACGGCCGCGATGCGGTGGATCTTGATCCACCGTTGCGTGCACCTACGGCCCGCGCAATGCATTGCGGCTATTGGATCTTGATCCAACAGCCACCGCTATGGTGCGGCCGGCCGCATGGCCGCACCATAGCATTTATATATATATATATGAGTAATGCTGTGGTACGGCGGTGCGGCACCGCCGTACCACAGCCCACACTGTCGGATAGAGATCCGACGGTGTGTTAAAAAAAAAAATCGGACCTTGCGTTTCGCGCGCCTGCGGCGCGCGAAATGCACGGTCACGGCTAGGGCCCCTCTGCAGTGCAGCGGGGGCGTACAAAAGCCCCCCGCCGCACTGCAGCTTTTCTCTCTCTATATATATATACTGACAATATAAATTGGTAACCAAGGTTGCTCGGATCGGTGAACTGAATGATTTGGTCACACATTCTATAACAAATTTGATTCGATTTATATTAAAATTATATAAAAAAAATCTAATCGGACCAATTTTACCTAAGATCGCAGAGAACTAGGCATAACATACTGGTAATATTTATGGTTCGGCACCCCCCAACCATATTAATAACTTCACATTGGAAAATTCGCAGCTTATAGAGCTTCTAATTAGGGAGTAAGAAATGTGGGGAAACATGGCACGTTTTCGTAGGCCTTCAACCTCCAATACGTATTTCATCAAATTGGCATGCACTCAACTCTTTCCTTGGATTGGCCTAACAAAAAACTAACATCAAAGTTGGCATGCACTCAACTCTTTCCTTGAGTGGCCTCACAAAAAACTAACATCAAAGTAGCATGCACTCAACTCTTAAGGTGGCCTCACAAGAAACTAACATCAAAATGGCATGCATATATATATGCACTCAACTCTTTCTTTAAGGTGACCTTACAAGAAACTAACACCACACTAACATTAAGTGGGTATGCACTCAACTCTTTCTTTAAGGTGGCCACACAAGCTAAGAAACTAACATCAAATTGGCATGCACCCAACCCTTTCTTTAAGGTGACCTTGCAATAAACTAACACCACACTAACATTAAGTGGGCATGCACTGATCACTCTTTCCTCAAGACCTAGCTCACGTTGCAAACAATTCTCATCATAAGTATTTATAAGAAACAGCCATTAAAGCTTCTCTAGCTATCTGAAACTGCGAGTAACAGAATCCATACTCCACCAAAGAGGCAAAAGATAGAGGGAAAAGGGGACATTACCAAGTCCAAATGTGTGTGTGTGTGGGTGGAGAGAGAGAGAGAGAGAGAGAGAGAGAGAGCATCAGCTTTATTGGACCTCAGTGATAGACCCAACATAGGTAAGCCCAATGGCCAAATTGGATCCTATTAAGTAGGCATTTTAGATATTTAATTTTTGGTAACTTAAATAAGAACATCCTCCCATTATTCTCATGTTTTCATAATGAAAGTTTGAGCCCTTGGAAAATATATAAATGAAACAGGCTTATGAATGAAATACTTGAATTGTATGGTCAACCGATAAGGGGTGGTGGAAGGCTAGTTGTTTATAGATACCAATACATTGGACACGATAGTGATCAGTACACAACACAACAATATATTATAGAAAAAACATCGTACGGTAGATCTAGCTAGTTACTATTCAGTGGAGTCTCGCGACCTTAGTAAATTTTTCATATACTCTTAATTTATTTTAAAAATCACATCCAAAAGATCTAAAACTCTTGATATGTTTGATATTAGAATAGATCGGGGATAAAGTGAAATATCCTTAAAATTTTAATGATATCTTCACTTTTAAGAATATCTTCACTTTATCTCGACCAAACATGCCCAATATGATAACTCAATTGACTTGGACCGGATGACTCCATTGATGACTCTATTAGACAAAATCATCAAAGTAACTCTATTAGATAAATTTTTTACGAACATTAATTATAAGATATAATATCTGAACAAACGATTCTAAATTATCAGAACAATTTTAGAGAACGGCAAGAAAGTTGGGGAATATTTCACTCACACTCTGAAGGTGAAAGTGTTGCACTTCCATTTGCACACTGCAGTTTATAATGTAGGGTAATGGAAAGAAGGAAATTTGAACAAAGTTTCATATATATTACTATATATATATATATATATATATATATATATAATATATAACCTCAAATGACATGGTTGCTGCTTTCTTAAAATGCTGCATAACCTTGTGTGGATTATTGTGCTGGCCTCCATGACTTAAATGATACAAGGAACAAATCGTTATATGATACTCCATGAAAGCATCTCTTCAGGCCCAAAAGCTTTAATCCAAGAAATTTGTCCTCTCTTCCACTTCAAAGCTCAAAGTAGAACAAGACAGGCAGATCTGGCCCTGCTAAGATTTCTCGTTTGCAAACCCTTCATCTTTATAGAACAAAGCTAATTATGAGCAAATCCTTAGCCACAAAATCTTCGTGTCCGTAAAATAAAATGAACTTATGGGCAAATCTCGCTGGCCAAATCTTCATGACTAGAGAGTAAACTGTTTCACCTATTGGTGTCATAGGTTTGGAAGGTCAAGTTAGCGTCTCCCAATCTCTCTTGAATACCATTGCGTGATCTAGAAGTCGGAGGGCTACGTCACGGGATTTGATAAATCCAACATGCAATATAGTTGATAGTCAAGTTTAAAAAAATGATGATTTCTACATATAACTCGAGTTTTAGTGCAATGATAATCTTTTTCCAACAACACCACCTATAATTAGTTACAGTTGTTTTTACTAACAACTTAATACATTAGGAGCAACTGTTAATTTGAGTTAATCATGTTTGTTTGACTGAAGATTAGGACACCAGCTGTGGGGATGCACTTAAACAGCTACATGTTCTGATAATGAGGTTGCATTAATTATTATGTGAATAAGACTAAGAGTGATCGTTCTGCCAATACATCATTGTTATGATTATTCTTGAGGCTAAAGCATGCTTTTGACCAGGGTATTTTTGACTGCCATTAATTAAATTCAGAAGGAGAATGATATTTAACTCCATTTTTATACTAAATTTTGACACATCAATACTTTCATTTGGGAGAGCTAAGTTTGGTGTCAAAAAATGGAGTTAGTTAACTAGTTTACAATTTAGAAGTGAGACTAACTAGGAGTTAGAAGGGAGAAGAAACCTCCGTCCCCATCCATCCCCCCCCCCCCCCCCCCACACACCCACACACAAAAAACTCCTTCTTCCCTCTCCAAATAAACATATAAAGATTATTTTTACATTTATCCCTAAGTCCAATACACCCTCTTGACCAAGATTTTCTGACATGTCATTATTCAGCAAGTGAAAATTTGGTTGTGTCTCATCTGCTGGTTACAGAGTGGATAGTATTCTAAGCTGTCACTATATATGTATTTCGCAACAACACCCCACTCCATACTCACACACTGTTCCTTTTGTTATGTTCTTAATAATCTCATATCAAGTGAAGACCAATAATTTAGAGGTAATTTTGAACTCTTTTTCATTTTTTTTCTAACATATCCTGACTGTACAAAGCAGGAAGTCCACAGTGTAATTATTAGACATATAAAGGGATATTTTTGACAAGTCATAGATATAAGGGTAGCTATGCAAATAGCATAATTAGATGGGTATATACACACACACAAACCAAAAGAAAATTTTCTTATTAAGTGCAAGTCATTCTTGAGTAGATGACAGTAATCTATAATTCATACTTAATTTACAGGATAAACCTCAACTGGATCTAATTCAGCTGGTTTGTCATCATAATTTTATGTACACCATTTATTTTTCTCCCCAGGTTTTTTTATTTTTTCCTTTATCCTAAACCCTCGACAAAAGAAAAAAAACTCTCGGACACCTTATACATGGGTGGATAATTTTCTTCTTCTACTTTTTTTTATTTTGGAAAAAAATTATTGAAACAAACTTCCCAAAAACCTATTTGTGTATAGATTGGTGTTGTTGAACCCTTCACAGGTCTTTTTGACTGAGCTGTTCTTCTGTCCTGGCCTCAGCCCTCCTCCCCATGCACTGCAACATATCAAGCTCCAATACCTAGAGATGTCAGAGGAGATTATATCCATTTATTTATCCTTATTTGAAGTCCAAAGATATGGAAGCATCCTATGCACTTTAGAGGATAGGATGTGGGAGAGCTAGTCTACTTGTGCTCTTTTTACTCATTGTTATTAGTATGTCCGTACACACTAGGCTTGGCTATGGAAGAAACAAAACTTGTTAAAAAAATATATAAGCAGAAATATATCACATTTGATGATGCAGAATGTCACATAATGATTAATGTTTGACCAATTAAGAATATGGACAATGGTAACTTCTCTTTAAAATTAGTGTTTTTAGTGTTTAGCCCCCTACAAGTTTTCATTTAGAAAAACAATTCGTGAGATAATAATAGGGGTGTCAATTGGGCGGGCCGGCCGGAGGCCCGCAAGCCCGGCCCGGTTTTTAACCGGGTTTAGGCCGAAAAAATGAGCCGCTACAAATTTTTGGCCCGGTCCGGCCCGGCCCGGAAAAAATAGGGCCGGGCTTGGGCTTTGTGTGGCCGGCCCGGTCGGCCCGCCGACTCGGAAAAAAATAAATATAACTTATATTAAATAAAAATTATATTTAGAAAGGGATTATATGTATTTTTCTACAATAAATCTACTAAAAATTATCTTGTACAAGTTAAATGTTAATATAGATATAAGTAAAATATATATTATTTTTTATAGATATATTATAGTAGATATATGAAAATTATATATTATATAAATAAAATAATATTTTTTATTTTTTTGGTCGGGCCGGGCTTTTCGGGCTTTTTCTGGGCCGGGCCGGCCGGGCCATACCGACCTACCCCCGGCCTGGGCCGGGCCGGCCGGATTTTAAAAAATCGGGCCTGGGCCGGGCCTAGCAAGGCCCGGTCCAGCCCGGCCCATTGACACCCCTAGATAATAAGCTTGGATTTCCGACTGCTCTTAATCCCCACACTCTGTTTCTTTTATTTTTTCTAATACAAACCCATCATAAGATCAGGTAATAGGTAATTATATGCTATTATAAGAGGAAAATAACTACTTTATTCTTGATCTATGAGTGAGAGAGAGAGAAAGAGGAGAGCCACGCATGACGATGTGGTCTCTCTCTTGTTGTGAGGGGGAAGACGGGGATGGCTGCGGGATCGATCCCGCACCTTCCTCCTCATATTCCCCCCCTCCCCCCCCCCCCCCCCCCCCCCCCCCAACACTCACCTATCTGAGAGAGAGAGAAAAGAGAGAGAGAAGAGAGAGAGAGAGAGACTAACTCAAAAGATCATGCTGACAATAGAATCTTCATTGGGTTTAATAATTATTTATTGAAGTTGTTTGATATTAAAATAGATTGAAGATAAGTTGAGAATAATTTTAAATTTTTGAAGATATATATCTATCTCTCTATTATGATCTATCTCGATATCAAATATGATTAAGAGTAAGATTTTTTGCACACTTGAGATGGGTCGATTCTACTTCAGACACATGACACATTGATATGACGTCTAACAAATCTTACGGGAGGTGGATGGGCACCCATTCCAAGGCGTGCAAGAAATATTACTTATCCGTTAAACATTTTTAAGTAGGGACCATGTTTCCATCCCCCCATTATACAACATTAAAGTTAAGTTTTTTATATAAATAAGGATATCTTAATCACATTGGAACAAGTGATCAACTATAGCACACTCTTATCTTTCAAAGATCGGGAATGGTCAAAGGTGGGCAGATCCTGTCGCAAGAACAGCCAAAACTATCAGCACTGTGGTCCATATAGAAATTGACGTGATGAACCTGTTGTCATATGTATAATTACCACACACAAAAAAAAACTGTTGTTATATGTATCTGTATATATCAAGTGATTCAGGTCAGGTACTGCACAGTGGCTCAAGGGTTTAGCCTTCCATGTACACAATAATAACAAAGTCTAATATTCTATTTCAAAAGTTTCAAGTTCATAAAAGAAACAGATTATATACTTAATATATATAATAGAGTAGTAGGATGATATATTGATATGCCAACTCTAAAGAAAAAACTGAAATAAAATAAAATAATTAGGGTTAGAGATTCCTCCCACTTTCTCACTTGAAAAGAAAGAACAAGTAGGGGTGAACACGGGTCGGTTCGGTCCGGTTCATCCCTAATTTTTTATGAACCGAACCGATCCGATCTTCCCCATTGAACCGAATTGAATCGGGTTCAGTCCAAAATCAACTAAAAAGTATATAAATAAGCGGAGGCCGCACGCTCCCACCGTAATCAACCAACTGCGTTGCATGTATTTTTGTATAAAAATATATTATTAATTAATTATATATACATATTTCGGTTCTCCAACTCGAAATTGAACTGAACTGTGAGACGTGAAATCAAATCGATCGATTAAGTTTGATTTTTTGGTTTGTACCATATTATGAACACCCATAGGAACGAGTAGGCACAGGAGAAGAGGTTAGCTGCCAGTTGCAATGGCCAGCTTCCCTTTTAAGATCAGAAGTGACTGGTCAGTGTTTGCCTATATCGGACCCAAGTAATTGGATAAGCCCGATTGGTATCATGCACGGGACTTTGGTAAGATATATTTTCCTTTTTAATTTAGTTTAATTATAATTTAAATACGAACTGAATTTATATGCTCGAGTTTGTACCGATATCTAACACTCTCGCCCGGTCCGGATCACCGGTCCGCCTATTGCCCTCTTACAAATTTATTCAGATAGCCTCCCAAACTATTTCTTAAAATATTATGTTCCCATATCCTTTGTTTTTTTAGTATTTCTATCTCATCATTTAGCCTATCAATAATCTAAATTAGGTACTCTTAAATTGAAGCTTGATCATTAAAATGAATGACTTAAATTTAGTAATTTTGATTACATTTGTTCTGTCACTGAAGTGAATAACTTAAATTTAAGATTTGTTCCTATTAGAAATCAATAAATTTATAGGGTGTTTGGTTATATTTTTCTATCAATTTTTTTCTTAAATTTTAAAAAAAAGAAGAACAGACACATAAAATACTTGGTAAGTAATATTTTATTTTAGGGAAGAAATCTTATTCCATGTAAATCTCTCCTAAAACAAAAACAAGAATAGAGTTTTTTTTTTTTAAATACACACAGCTCCCTCCTCCTCTCTCGACTACGCTCCCCTAGATCGCCCCCTCCTCTCTCTCCCCCACCCCCCCCCACCTTTATCGCCCCCTCCTCCTCCCCCCCCCCCCCCCCCCCCCCCCCCCCACATCGGATCTTGATGCAAACCGTAACATGATTGTGGTATGTGATAAATTGGATGGCATTTTTAATTTATCAAAAAGAGATCTACAAAAATGAATAAAGAATCAAGGGTCTTAGGATGAAGGTCTTAAGAATATCCTTCCAATATCTACTCACTTTGGTAATGGGTTGGAGTTTGAGTTAACTCCAACCCATGGCTAAGTTATTCAAAGTTAACTCAATTTCTGTTTTGTGAGTGGGTTAGAAAAAATTGAGTTAACTCTGTTCCGGGGGTGTGAGTGGGTTAAAAAAAGTTGAGTTAACTCAAAGTTAATTCAAACCTAACCGAGTTAATTTTTTTTTGGTTGCCAAAATCTATTTTGAGTTGACTTTGAGTTAACTCTGAGTTAACTTTGATTAACTCATTACAAAGTGAGGCTAAGTGAGTAAGGGCAAGAGCACAAACAAGAGGTGAAAAGATTTGAGATCGCTTATGGCTAGTTTGAGTGCAAAATGCCTATTACCTTAGGCAACAGAGTTTATATGGCGTTTAAAGATATGAGTCACGGGCATAGTCATGGGATGAACTCCTGGTTAGTGGCATTTTAGGGGTTTAGATTTCCCTACTTTGAGGATTGCAGGGATAACATATCCATCCATGGGCGCCTCATGTACTCTATTAAGGTTTCACTTCTTTTGGATAAACTGCTCTTCAGTCATGGATTTGATGACTGTTATATCAAGCTATAGTGACAACCACTATAGTTCCACCGACCCAAGGGTTCTATCGAATTAAAGTCAAGTGTTGAGCTAAAAGTTTATCCAGTTGATAGGTGGAATGTGGGTCGAACTAATTTTCTATCATAACGCATGTCAAAGGGTTATCTTGAGAGTCTCACACTATTGCATCGGGCTCTCCCTCTAGTTTCAATGTCGAGATAAGGGGCTCTTCTTTTGGACTGTAGATCGGGTGCTCATGACTTAACTAAACTTTCATTTATTGGATTTTATCGTGCAGAACCTCATCCGATATCTCTAGATCAAACATATATAAGAACAAAAATTACAAACAAGAGAAAGAGGAGAAGAAGGAATAAACATACTGATTTTACATAGTTCTGAGAGATAATATTCTAATCCACCGTCCACAGAGCCCTTCTCCCTTCACTTATCTTTCCACTATAAAAAAAAATTGAAGCAATGCAAAGTGTAATTAGGGTTTTTCCTTGTCGTCCTAACTTTCTTTATAACAATCTAAAAAATTATAAAAATATCCTTACACGAAGAATTATAGTAATACCTTCAAAAACTCAAAAAGATGTACCATACTGTAGATGAGCTACACCTCCCCTTCCCCCACGCCCTCATCAAAGAGTGGTCGCCTACGTCACTACGACATAACCTGTTTGAACCACTATTATTGTTGCTATTAAGATGCCCTCTAAATTTGAGTCACAACTCAATAGATTCAATTTTATAGTTGGACTTTATGGTTTGAGACAGACGATCGAGATTAATTATCTCTTTCCAATAAATATATACCGAGAGAGTTAATGTTATGTCCTCTCAAAACTAGAGAGGTTGTGCCCAAAAAAAATGTCCATTGGGCATCATTTGGAGCAAGGTTCCAACTCTAACTTGCACGCAATGGCTGATCAAAAGAGGAACTTAATTAATCATAGAGGCAAAAATTAAAATAAAGTTCTTATTCAAATAAAAAAAAGAAGGTAAAGAATCATAAACACTATAGACCATAGTGTATGTTTTTTAATATATATAACATCCACTAGCACTCCCCACAACCCATAGGTCAGCCACCACATATTCCACGTCCTTCCTATCAAACTTGTCAACCTCAACATCATAAACTTGCCTAGCAAGACAACAACACAAGCATCTTCCTGAGCTCACAGGGAAGATAGGAACTTTAATTAGTAAGCAAATTAAGGACAACACCCCCCCCCCCTCAAACCCACACACTAGCTAGTGGGATTAGTGGGGAGCATGATGCCATAATCTTTTAAAAACCATGCATATGATCTTTGTCTTGCTACCTTGCCTTGCACGCACTAACACATTAAAATGGGACTTGTTAGGGCAAAGTTCTTGGTGTCAAACCCCACTTGGTGGAGGGGTGATGGGCATATCGAATCTAATCGAGCATGATTTGGTGAGGAACATTAAAGAAATGTTCTTGGGAACCCGTGATTGGGAGGAGGCATTAAAGAAGACGGCAAAGTGTTTATATACCCGAGTCCACAGCAAGTGTAACGTATCTCAATTATTAATGACCTTTCTATTGTTTTTTTCCTCCTTTCTCCGAGACTCCGAGTAGACTTAGAGTGTAGTCTTCCTTGTCGGCTTGACAAAGTTATTCCATTTTTGTTATTTTTTAAGAGAGAATTGTCTATCAATATCTGATTTCGTAAGATTTAATTTTAGGTCTCTGAATTATATATTTATAGAATAAAGAATTTACATAGTTTTAGAAAGATTTCTATAGTTATTAGAGACCTACAAAATCAGTCTCACAAAATTAAGAACTGATTGGTAATTCTCTCTTAATTACATATTTTTTCATATATATTTAACTTAACATGAAAATTATATAAAAAGTCATCCTAGATTTATATTTTGTTATGTACCCTTTTGTGTCTACTCTTTTTTTTTTGGGAAAGTGGGAGCTTAGGACTCCATTCATTAGATAATGTTAAGAACATAGAACATTACATAGGAGAAGACTCATGAATCAAACTGAATTTAGAAGGAAGAAGAGTATGTATCAAGCAACATAAGCACAATCATGAGGTAGGATAGATAACTAACCCAGTCACAAAATCATGTCTAGATAGAGTAAAAAACAAATCTTAGGAACAAGTCTTAGACTCAAGGGCAATAGAAAATGAGTCTTAAAAAAATGAGTCACTAGGCTAAGTAGAAATCAAAATTTAGGAGACAAATGATAGAAAATGAAGTCTTGGGCTCAACTGAGAAAAACAAATCTTAGACACATTTTGAGAAATCAAATCTTAGGGCACAAGTTCAAAACGAGTCTCAAGGATAGAACAAATCACGTCTCAAATTCTAAGCCAAAAAAGTCTTAAGTTTGACTAACTAAATAGAGTCCTAACTCACAAGCAAAATTGAGTCTCAGACTCATATGTAAAATAAAGTCTCAGACTCATTTGTAAAATCGAGTCTTAAGCACTGATGAAATCAAATATGACTTATAAAAGAAATCAAGTCTCATGTTAATTCTAAAAACAAATCTTTAGAAAATAAGTTTTGCACTTAAAGGACTAAAATGATTCTCTCTCAAAAACAACAAAACGAGTCTCACACTTAAACTAGAAATAACCCTTTGAGAATTGAAAATAAGGCCAACTCTAGAAGATAAAAATGAGTCTCACCCTGAAACTAAAACAAGTTTATAAACAATGAGCCTTATTTTTAAAAGACTAAAATGAGTTTTACTCTAAAAACTAAAAAATAAGTTTCACACTAGCCGAAAACAAGTCTTTTTCATAAAAGTAGAAAATGAGTTTAACTATAGAGATGAAAATGAGTCTCACTCACATTCTAAGAAATAAGTCTCAGGATAAGATTATGAAAATGACACAACAGAAAATGACAAAACCTTATAGTCTCTTTTAAGACTCAGAATCAAGTCTTATTCATAAGAAGAAAAATGAGTCTCACTTAGAAATATAAAACAAGTCTCAGATTTCTAAGAATATGATAAATCCATCAAAAAGTCTTACATACAATTGAAAATGACTCTCTCTCTCTCTCTCTCTCTCTCTCCTCATGTTATGAAATTGAGTTCCCTAAAGAAAATGATTCTAAAATTGAACTAAGATAAGAGTCTAATATTTTTATAAAAAAAATTACAGATTCACTGAAATCACTTTGAAAATCATCAAACTTATTATTGTTGATTAGAAGAATTTAATGAGCTTTTTTGTCTTATAAATATTTGTTATTCTATCTGAATATAAAAAACATCTTAGTAATACAATTACAAAGTTTAGGTCTGTCAAAACATCATGTTATATCTAGACGTATTCTCAAAAGAGTTCTGGATTCAAATTTATATTTAGTGCACATCTTGAAACTCCATTAGATAATCTGAAAGATATCATGAACATGCGTCTTTGTATTACTTTTGTGTAAATAATGTTGATCATAACCAAAAGATAGATATGGAAGTACTTTTATAGGTACCTACATCTGACAGAAAGATAATTTAAGATATGAACAACTTACATAACATTAAGAGAATGGCTTACAAGTATGAAAAATATTTATAAGCTGAGAACAAAATATCTAAAAAATATTTAGCGTCCAAGATAAGAGGAAGTGACAAGTCAAAGGAAAAACTCACAATATATCTAACAGATGGTAAGCCAAGACACAACGAAAAGATTTTTCTATCTAATGAATGGCAAGGCTAAACATGGTAAAGAGCTCATAATTGTATCTAGAAGATGGAGATTCAAAACACAACATATAATAAATCTAAGCTATTCAAAAGATAAGAAGAAGATGAAGAAGTACAATCTGAAGAAAACCTTAGGTTACAATATCATTTAAGTTTTAGATAAAAACGCTTTTTAAAAATAAAACATACGAGCATGCATTTGAAAGAGCATTCATTGTGAGAGAAAAAGAGCTAAGCTGATTAGAAAATCCTTATGAGAAAAAGAGAGAGAAAAAGAGAATTGAGCTGAACAGATAGTTTCTTCATCTTCTCTAATGGCATTTAAAGCTCTTATCATCATCATCCTCTTCTTCAGTATCACAAAGAAGTATTAAAGAGAAGAATCAAGTCTTCAACAATTGAGAAGCTCATCATCCTCCTACCGAAGCCGCACACGATCAACTACTTATCCATTCCCATTTATTTCAGATTTGTATGTTGTAGCATTAAGAGAATTCATTGTAGCCACAATTAGCCAATGTAGAGTTATTGTTGTAGTTGGTAGAAAAATCTTCTTAGGTGAACTAATAGGGTTTAAACCAGTGAGCTTCCATCCTAGTTCACAAAAAGGAAGGGCCTACTAGGGTAGCTAGTGAGTGTGCTTCTCATTCGTAAAAAAAGAGAGTTACCTTCTTACTCGTAAATAGAAGAAGACCTCCTCGGGTGTGTGTCCAGTGAGTGTGCTTCTCACTAGTAAGAGAAGTGAGTTGTCTTTTAGCTCATAACAGAAGAAATTGATAATTGTCAGTGTTAGTGGATAATCCTAAATAGATGGCTCTAGGAACTGGATACAGAGCTAAGTTAGTCAGTGTCAAACCAGAATAAATATTATGTCTCCTTATGTCTGTTTGCATTGATTCTTTCATAAGGTCGTTTGCATATTTTGAGAGTCCAAGGACTCTAACCTTTTTCACTACAAAGTGTACGCACACAAGTTATTTAGGATCTCAACAGAGCAATCAGCCGACCTAAGCCATTTCATATTAGTTAGATCAACTTCATTATCGAGGTTCAACGATTAAATTTTAAAATAATATATTCACCCCTCTCTGAATTAGTCATAGCTTGGGCAACAATTAACACTACATAGCATGATATAGACGGTAAGATGGTCCACTGCCTCCCCCAGCACTCAGTGTTGTCTATCCACTATTACCTATTGAAGAGACGTGATTTAAGTGTGCCTCCTAAGAGGTATTGTCCACATATTTGGGATTTTGTCCTTTAAAAAGGCCCTCTTGGGAGAAGAGATGATGCTCTTGCTGATAAGTACACACTTGTTCTAACTATCTTTCAATGTAGGACTAAAGAATACCTTTACACAGCCCCAGTGAGGATAAGGGTGTGCGGGTCTCATAAAGATGAGACGCTCGAGTATGACGCATGGCCTCTCGTCGTTCCCACAGACGATGCCAATGAAGAGACGTAATTTAATGTGCCTCCCAAGAGATTGTCCCCATGTTTGAAGTTTTGTCTTTTAAAAGTGCCTCTTGGAGAAGAGGTGAGACTCTTGCTGATAAATACACACTTGTTCTCATTGTCTTTCAATATGGGACTAAAAAATACATCTACACAGCTCCCCCAGTGATGATAAGAGTGTGCGGATCTCATGAAGATGAGACGCTCGGGTAGGGCGCATGGTCTCTTCGTTCGTTCCCACAGACGGCGCCAATGAAGAGGTGTGATTTAAGTGTGTCTCCCAAGAGATACTGTCCCTATACTTAGAGTTTTGTCCTTAAAAAGGACTCTCTGGGAAAAGAGGTAAGGCTCTTGCTGATAAGCATACACTTGTTCTCACTATATTTCAATGTGGGACTAAAGAATACTCTACACCTATCACCATCATTGTCGTCCGTTACATTATCATCTTGTGACTATCACCATTGCTACCATCTGTTGCCCTATCGCCACATCATACCTAAGGTGAACAAAAAGTTTTCCTCAATTACCATATGTATCCCTTTAGTAAACTTCTATTGAGTATCTATAATGTATTTTATCTTCTTATGGGTGTCTCTAGCCTTTGAAGATTTTGAGGATCCATAAGTAAAAAGGATAGCATATGCTATAGTTAATTCAAGTAAGAATATATACTTGTAGATATAAATTTATGATATATCTTAAGAGTGGAGCATATGAAAGAATATCTCTTTCATATCAGCTGAGCAAAGCATCAAAGCATCTGGCGGTCACCACCACCATCGAAACTCCTGATCACCATTCACCATCAAAGAGTATCTGAACTAAGCAACAAGTTGGCAAACAGGATCGTCAGAGTGGTGGAAGGATCAAAGTTTTAAAATGGGCACTTGGGGTTTCAGGTGAGGGAGGAGCGCCGAGAGGTGTGAGAGATGAGATCTGTCAGATTTGATTTCACCAGAGCATATGATTCTCCCATATATCTATGCCATGACACAGTTTTGTGTTGATGTTTGTTTAGGTTCTCAGGAAGATTACTTTTTTTATTCAATAAGTATCTTAAATAATCCCACTTCACATAGATATACTAGTCATAAAGAAGAGCATGATATGTTTCTTTCTTTTCTTTTTTTACGAATTCCTGCCGACCATAAAACAATGACCCATCAGTCTTGACCCACTTAAAGTTTGAATTCAACAACTTTGAACAATGGGTCATCCACAATAAACTTAAATATTATTTATTTTTCTTCCCTTTTCCCTTGTCCACACACGTAACATCCACTTCCCTCCAACCCTACCACCTCCCACAAAGTTCTACCCACCGGTGGGGTCCTGCCAGCCATGATCGAAGACCTTCATCACAACACCACGCCAGAAACCAATATTAGAGGCAAAAAATAATAATTTTCCACGGCATAAAAAATAAAATTAAAATACTGTCCGAAGCAGACAGATGCGTCAACGCAGACAAAAGAAAGAACCGGAGTGCACGCCATTATGATCGTTTGACCCCTGCGCGCACTTTGGTCGTTGGACTCCCGAAACGGGCCCAATAAAGTTTTCTTCTCTCCGAGTGGGCCCCATGCCACGTCATTCTCCCGCCGCGACCACCGGTGCAGATATCATTTATTTTATTTAGAACGACGCCACCAGCACCCCAGCTGGGCCTTTTGACTCTTCAGCCACGAAAGAGGCCGTCGGTGGGCCCCGCGCGGTCCAGAAGCCGACACGGCGACACCCCACCTCCCAAACGCGGACGTGAGGGGAACGAATCCAATCCAGCTCTGACTGGTTGGACTGGTCACGCTATAGCACACTAGCAGCCAACAAAACCCGCCCGTTTCCGCTTTCCCAAACACGTCGAGAGTGGTCAAAATTTCCGGCATTTTCCTGCTTTGTTGTCTCGTTTCTGGGAAAAGTTTTTTTTACAGGTCCCAAAATCGCAAAAAAGGGAAGAAATAAAAGGGAAAAAAAGAAATTTAAACAAAAAAAAGATGAAGAACAACAAGCAAGAACAGCAGCAGATCAGAGGAGCGGCGATCATGTCTTCCTCCGGCGCCGGCGACTGCTTTGCCGCCGCAGTCCCCCGCCCCACTCCGCGACCAACATGGACACCGCTGGATCGGCGGGTCGAGGCGCTCTTTGGTCTTCTCTTATGCTGGCTTGTGAGCTGTACAGCTCCGAGGCCGACGTTTTTGGGGTATGTTCTTGTTTTTTCTGTTCACGAGGACTCGAACACCAGGTTGGCGGCGGCAATGGGGAGGGCGCCGTCGTGGACGGGACCCTGGACGTGGTGGTGCTCCCCCTCGTACGTGACGATGAGCATGGAGGGGTCGTTGGGGTCCCTCTCCACATGCTTTCTCGCCGGGCATCCGCGCACCGTGCTGCACTTGTAGTACCCCCTGAGGTGAAGAACAGAGCCAACATCAGATTCTGAGCACAGTTATCGGACCGGATGTGAGTTGCCATGGGGTGCGGCGGCGGTGTATACCTCGGGTATGGGGAGCCCTTGATCGGCTTCTGGCCGTACTTCCTCCAGGAGTACTCGTCCGGGGGGATGTCGGCGATCTTGGAGCTGATCGCCGGGACTCTGATCGTCTTCTTCACCCGAGATTTCCTGAACCATTTTTTTTTATTTTTCAGAGAAGAACACAAGCAAAGACGCCAGCAGGCACGTCTCAAGGCTCATCAGGAAGGATGCTTGCGGGGGGAGAAGATGTTTTACCTCCTCTTAGAGCAATGGCAGCGGCCACCGGAGACGGAGTGCTTGCCGGAGACGTCGGAGTGGCCGTGACACCTCTTCTTGAAGGACGACGAGAGGGGGGGTTTCCCGGCGGACAGCGCCGCGGAGGGGACGGCCGCGGCCACGGAGGTCAGAAGGAGGGACGACCCCTGCTTCCCGTTGGAGACGCTGCCGTCTCCGGTGATGGACGACATGAACGACGAGTTGGTCGAGGACATGGGTGGCGAGATGCTGAAGCTGTCCTTGCTGAGCTGGCTGGTGACCGTCCCCTCCCCGCCCTTGCAGACCCTCGGGACCGGTTTCGTGAAGTCCAGGGTCAGCGCCTGCGCCGCCTGCGGCGCGGGCGCCACCTGCGCCAGCGGCACCGCGGGGACCGCGTTCAGGAACGACGACAGAGCGGGAGGGGAGGAGGACGAGGAAGCAACCGCGGGGCGCGGCGCGGCTGCGGGGAAGGGAGCGGCGGGGGCCGCGGTGGGACCGCGGCGGAAGCGGGCGTGGCCGGTGCGGTTGAGGAGGGAGATGACCTTCTTGAACTTGGAGACGGTGAAGTCAGCGATCTCCCGGCAGTCGAGCTGCTGGGGGGCCCGGTGTTGCTGGCCCTGGTGGGAGAGCTGGCAGACGAGGTGCTCCATGCTGTGGATGCCGGCGGCGGCGGCCTCCTGGATGGCCATCTGCTCCTCCATCTTGGAGTAACCCATCAGATCCACCATCATCGGATCCTCCTCCTCCCCGCGAGCAGAAACTCCAGAAGCACAGGTCGCCGCTGACCACGAACTGGGAGAAGAACCCGAGGAAGAAGGCGACCAGCCGAGGAGGAGAAGAGGAAGAAGCTTAGAAGGGGAGGAAGTGGGGAGGCGCCGGGGGGGTTATATCGGGGAGGCGTGCCGTGTGTGGGGAAGACCCAGATTCGAGTCAAAACCCGTGTTTTAGATCCGACGGCTGTGATTTGCTCAGGGCGCTGTCGTCCCCAAGAGAAGTCTACCAGAGAGGGTGAGGTGCTCCTTCTGACTAAAGTGGCCGTGGAGGGGGGGGGTGTGTGGGGGATTTTATCGTATCGCGATATTTTGGCGCGTAGGTTTGCCGCCACGCCAACTCATTTGTGGACGGTTTGGATGTCGCTTCGATCGGTGGTCCTTGCTCGATCTCATCGTCTGTCGACGGTGGATTTCGCGTCGATCGCTGGGCCTCTGCTCGGCTCCCATCGGCTGTTTGATCTCATCGTCATTGGACGGTGGAACTCGTGTCGATTGGTGGTGCTCTCTAGATCTTCTAGAATAACCACACGGAAACCATGAATCGGAGGGTCGGAAAATATTTGATTTTATTGTCATTATATATATTTATGAGATATATATATATTTTTTTGTAACGAGTAAACCCCACCCCTTGTGATTTAGTACGTTCAGAAAGTGACTTTTTATGGATCCTAAAGTCGAGATTTTGTAGCCCATAATTTGCCATTTATTTATATTGCTCTTATCTTACCGAAAAAATTTTAGATTTACATCTCTCAAGAATTAAATATAGGCCCGATAAATTCTCAGGGAATCAAATCCAAAACCTCCCCTTTGTTGAGAGAGGCTGTGACCATTCAACCTAGGTGCCAAACATAGTTCGGATAGGGCTTGCGCTACTTACACAAGTCCCACCACCCACGCTTGTATCTGTGCCCATTTATTATGATACTTGGATATTTAAGTAACAAATATATATATATATATCTAAAATATATGAAATAGTATATATATTGAAGAGATATGATTTAAGTGTGTCTCTCAAGAGATATTGTCTTTATGTTTGAAATTTTATCTTTTAAAATGACTATCTTGAGAGAAAATGTGAGACTCTTACTGATAAACACACATTTGTCTCACTATTATTCAATGTTTGACTAAAGTATACGTTTACACATCCTAGTGAGGATAAAGGTGTGCGGGTCTCATAAAGATGAGACTTTCGAGTAGAACGTATGACATTTCATTCGTTCTCACATACGGTACTATGAAGAGATGCGATTTAAGAGATATTTGTCCTTATAATATTTGGGGTTTTATCTTTAAAAAAATCTTTTTAAGAGAAGAGATGAGGTTCTTACTGATAATCACTAACTATCATTCAATGTGGGATTAAAATATAACTCTACATATATATTCGTCTCATTTTTTACACTATTTATTTAAGTACATTATATCACAAATATTTGGCTGTTAAACACTAGCCGGACCCAACTATAATTAGATTAAGATATGAAAAAAAAAACCCACTCTCTTTTCGTAATAAAATTTTTCTAACAACCATATTTCAGCAGAATATTCTTCGACTCTGACCATCAATTAACTTAAGTTATTGATTTATTTTTTATCAAGTGTGAGACATAGTTGATGAGATCAAAATTTAAGAAAACAAGCAAAAAAACTAAACATAT
This sequence comes from Colocasia esculenta, assembly GCA_014218235.1. Taxonomy (NCBI): domain Eukaryota; kingdom Viridiplantae; phylum Streptophyta; class Magnoliopsida; order Alismatales; family Araceae; genus Colocasia; species Colocasia esculenta. The sequence goes on from JACBKR010000893.1 coordinate 46,444, forward strand.
TTTATTTCATATATATACATGTATATAGTTTTGCTAAGATCGTTTCCCAAGTCTCAAGTAAGAAATACCTATTGCATTTTTATGTATTTTTGGCTTCTTTTTAGGTGAACATAATTTGTGGATAACTCATTAATCATAAGAGAGGTAAAAAAATATGAAAACTTTATTTAAAAAATGCAATAACTCAAGTTTTAATCTAAGGGGAGAAAGTTCATCTGTCTTTTGAAGTGGCTGTAGTAAATATGTTGTTGGTGTTCATGCCTTAGTTCATAATTAACCTGACTTGCTGTTTGTCATCATGGAAAAGGAAATGAAAAAGATATTGCAGTGTTTAATGTTGCCGGTAATATTGCAGTGTTTAATGTTGCCGGTAAGGTCTAAAGTTAGAAAGAAACATGGATATGATAAGTGTACTGTCACAAGTTCAACCCAACTCAGAGTGAGTTGCCGTCTTTTTAACAAATTAAATACGATAAATTAATTAATAATCTCTAACTGTAATATGAGAGGTTCTTATTGTTACATGGCTTCACATATATTCTAATATAAGATAACATTTACTGTAATGAGTTATAATTTTATTAGAGATTAAAAAATAAGTCAAATATTTGATAGAGACTTCTAAGTAATTTACCCAATTAAATGAAATGCATAACATTCCCCTCATTATATTAATCATGTTTTCTTTCTCCAATTTAAGATAAAAGAATATTTCAGGAATGCTGTGTATTTTTTTTTCAATAGTTCGTGTGGTGGTATTTTCTTGTTTGGGCTTGAGCCAAACGAGCCTCTATTGAGAGATGAGGGAAGACGGTCGCCGGTGCGGACAGAAGCCTGCAAAAACCAGAACTGGATCAGGAGGGCCCGATTGAAGAATCAGGGGAACCCTCCAATGCCTAAGTCAGTGAACTGTACAAGGCTTGAGGAAGAAGGGTTCTCTGATGAGTGTATGGCTAAGGTTGTCTGTGTATGATGAGAGTTGCGTACCTTTGCATGAAGGGTACATGTGCCTTTTATAGGCGAAGGTTCTGAAGAGGTTGGACGTGCCACCCTTTTATGACGCTGGAAAGGGCGCGCCGGTTGGCGTCCTTAGCGGAGAGTTATACGTTGAGGCGCCCGTTGAGGAGCCTACAGTTAATGCTCCCCTTGTCGTGGGGGCACGTTTGGGGACTCTCGCAGCAACTTGAAGAAGTTAAAACTCCTTTCTGCTGCTCGGGACATGAAATGGTTGAGCGCGGTGAGGCGTCTAGTGAGCCGCTAGATGTTGCGCACTGTTTTGGGACTGCTCATCTCTAGATGGCTCAGATTTTCTCAGGGTTGGCCTCTATTCCTCTGTTAGAGACGAGGAAATCGAAGAACTTACCCGAGCGTACTCCGAATGCACACTTCGAGAGGTGAGCTTCATATTATACCTTCGCAATGTGTAGAGATATAATTTAGTCCCACATTGAAAGATAGTGAGAACAAGTGTATGCTTATCAGCAAGAGTCTGATCTCTTCTCCCAAAGGACAAAATCCCAAGCATGGACACAATACCTCTTGGAAGGCGCACTTAAATCACGTCTCTTCATTGGCGCCGTCTGTGGGAAAGAACGAGATGTCATGCGCCCTACCCGAGAGTCTCATCTTCATGAGACCCGCACACCCTTATCCTCACTGGAGGGCTGTGTAGAGATATAATTTAGTCCCACATTGAAAGATAGTGAGAACAAGTGTGTGCTTATCAGCAAGAGTCCCATCTTTTCTCCCAAGAGCCATTTTAAAGGACAAAACTCAAAGTATGGGGACAATACCTCTTGAAATGCGCACTTAAATCACGTCTCTTCATTGGCGCCGTCTGTGGGAAAGAACAAGAGGTCATGCGTCCTATACCCGAACGTCTTATCTTCATGAGACTCGCACACCATCTTCACTGGGGGGCTGTGTAGAGGTATAATTTATCCCACATGAAAGATAGTGAGAACAAGTGTGTGCTTATCAGCAAGAGTCTCATCTCTTCTCTCAAGAGGGCCATTTTAAAATATAAAACCTCAAACACGAGGACAATCTCTTTTGGAAGACGCACTTAAATCACGTCTCTTCAGTCGGATGTGTAAATACATCACCAAGACATTACGAAGAGAAAATTAGCAAAAGGGCAGAAAAGCTTTCAAATAAATGAGAAAGGCATTTGAAATTTAAAACATCTAAAAGGTCACTCTTTCATAATTGCATGCTTCCGAAGACACTTTTTTTTTCCTAACATAATTCGTCTGCCTAAAAGAGAATAGTTTTATGCCCAATCTATATATCTACGACGAACGGATAGTATCCACCCCAAAAAATGTTTGGATGAGGTGAATCCATCTCATCTAATTGTGCCTAAAGTAGGGTTGTCAATGGCCCGAATTCGGGTTGGACTTATATGAGTCCGATCTAGGCCTGACTCATCAATATATATGTAAGTCTAAGTCCGGCTCAAGTTCGAGCAATGTCGGACCGAGTTGGGTCGGACCTAATATTTTTATAAAATTTTAAAATCTGACTAAAGTCCGGCCGACCCAAATATTTAAATAAAAATTAAATTAATAATATAAATTATATTTAATAATATAAAATTTATAATCTCACTCAATTAATAGAGTTTTGATGTTACTTATTTAATTTGTTTTGAAAAAAGTTTTTAACTTTTAAATAAGTAAAATAGCATAGTCTTACTAATAAAGTTTAAGATTTGAAAAGAAAAGCGAAAAGAGAAGGGTCGGGCCGATCCATCGGGCCCAACTCAAAATCTGATTCCGGCCCATGGGCCTAGTCGGACTGGGCTTTTAACCCTACTAAAAACTCACGGGCAGAAAAGAGTTTTACGGCTCGCCCAAAATCTGGCCAAACCCGCGGACCTGTCGAGCCAGCCCGGCCCATTAACAGCCCTAGTCTAAAGTCCATCTCATTTTTAATAGCTCTTGATTATTATTATTTTTTGATATAGATAAGTTGGTGGGAGAGGGGAAATATGAGGAGGAGGGTGCAGGACCCCCTTTTCACACAATTATCTATTTTTTCAAAAATGAAGGAAAAGTTCAGCTGAATATAATCAATCCGAAGTATATGAATATCAAATAATTACCATGGCTTGCAAATTATCAAATAACCACTTTATTAAAGAAACTACCAAAAGATATACTAAGTGAATTTTGACATAGAAATCCTAAACACTTGAAAGATCATTGTAGAGACATAATTTAGTCTCATATTGAATGTTGTGAAAATAAATTATCTTTATAAATAAGATCCAATTCTTTTCTCGTAAAAGATTATTTTTTCTTATGAAAGACAAAATTACAAACAGAGACAAATATCTCATGAGAAACACGTTAAAATTTCACGAATCGACATTAACACTATTTATGGAAATCGAATAAGAGACTATGTGCTCTGTCCGAACGTTTGATGTTTGATCGTAACAAGACCTGTATATTTATATCCTCACTAGAGATTTATGTAGATATAATTTAATATCATATTAAATATAAAAATAAATATATACATATTCCTCTTCTCTCAAAATATCTTTTTTTCTCAAGAAAATGACAATACTAAGGAGTCAATAAAGTTTGGAGGCACGTTCGAAATTTTACACATCATCAATAAATATTGGCTTGGTTTCTAGTTCTGACTTGAACTGGCGAAAGGGAAGGGGAGGGGCTATATGCATTGAATTGAGTGCTGGCTCATGAACTTATTTATTAGTCAATGTTGGCACTAACACAAATCAGTTTTGATTTGGTAGCAGATCTTGTGCTGTGGATTGCACAATCTGGGCCCAATGTTTACATAATTAACCTGGACCACACAAACGTTTAAATTAACATAAGTTTTTAAAAGCCAAGATAAGATATATGCTCATCCCATATCCATTTGAGTATATTATGATCATATTGGGTTTAAGTTCCACATGATAAATAGATATAAGACTGATGTAACATTTTCCGACATTTTTTGTTTCTACATATGTATATATTTTGATGGCAAAAAAAACTTAGCATAATAATAAGTTTATATAGAGTAAGAGATTTGAATCAAAATATCCAAGTATGTTTTTTTGTTTTTTGTAGGTGTTATTATATCTTGACCCCCCCCCCCCCCAATGCTTTGTGCTTTGTCCAACTCTTCCACTCCCAAGAGACCTTTATCACTCTTATCCTCATCTATCTAATTATGTCATTGAAAAGTTAAGTTTTGAAGAACTTTAATTTGGTGCTCTCCAAGTCAGTGCCACCAGATTAACTTAAGATCATCCTTTCAATTACAGTAAATGCACATGACTAGTTGAGCCCTAGGAGTATCCAAGGGGCAGCTCTTAAATGGTGTAGAAGTACCATTTCTTATAAAAGGATAACTATCAATTTAATTGCATTTATAGATAAATAAAATATGCTTCTTTTTATTTCTTCCTATCTTAGAGTCCAATAATAGAGCATTAAAGAAAAAAGCTTTTAGTTCTCTCACCATCCGACAATTATTTCACTGCCAATCTGCCAAGATATAAGTGCAATTATTCCTCCCAATTCGATGTGTAGATAGAACTAGGGCAGATGCGTTTAAAGGTATTAAGAGTTCGAGTAAGGAATTCGGATTTTAAATATTTGATTGATCGATATTTTTACATATATTTTTTAATAATATTAATATTCTTAAATAAATGTGTTATATTAAATTTGAGGAGAATTATCAATCAATCTTTTTTTTTTGGAACTTACTTTTAAATCTTCGACTTACATATTTATATTACATAGAGAAGTATGTAATTATATAGTTTTCTAAAAGACTTACGTAATTGTCAAAATCTAAAAATAAGTCTCTAAAAAATAGAGATCGATTGATAATTCTCTCTTAAATTTTTAATATTTGACTAATTTGATGTCAGACTTCATAATTTGATAGAATAATTAGATTCGGTTTGATCTGACCCGATATCACTTAGATTTGGGTCGGACTTAGACGTCAAACAAATACTATTGGGATTGGGCCAGACCCCTAAATAGAAAAGTTCTAATTAACATATCGTAATTCAAATCTAATCTCGGGTCTTATGATGACAACGTGAGATAATACCCCCAAATATAAATTATTGTTATTTTTTTGTGCGTTTTACTTGTTAGTACAACTAATGTCAAGTCAAGATCAGGTCATGCTTCCTTTTTCTTTTTCACTTTCTTTTTTTCTTTTTTTTTTAAGGGTCGGGATAAGATGATGGGATAGCACTATAGCAGCCAGTATTTTAAGTTTTTTTTTTACTATATATCTCTATTAAGAAATAATAAGATTATAATTCCTCTTATTTTTACATTTATAATAAAAATTCCATTAGACGATTCTTTTTACCAAAAACCCACCCGTGACTTCGTCACTTGCCATGTCTACGATGACAGGTGGTGGCAGAGTTTTTGGTGAAATTTTTTTTATCTAATAAAATGTTTGGTGTAAATGTAAAAATAATATGAATTATGACTTAATTAACAAGGATATATAATATATATATATATTTAAAAACTCTTTTTTTAATCTTATAGATGACCATGACAGACCCGACGCATATATATCGGGCCTTTTAACCGCGAGAAATTGAAATTGCGTACGCGAGAGAAGGAGAAAATGGCGACAGGGGCGGAGAAAAGGGGAAAGTAGAAAAAAAAGTGTGTGGGGCCCGACAAGGCAGATTTTATTATTATTTTTTGTTAAAGTAGAGCCTTTGACCAACCGGCGAAACCTCGCTTTATTTCTGCTCTCCGATGTGGAATTTGGTCACTAGAGAACACTATAGGGCCAATTTGGCAAGGGGGGTACCCCTGGTTAGTTAAACTCCCAATTTCGGTTTGATAGGGAAGGGTAGAAATAACCAAGGGTAACCGCAATAATTGCAGTTACCCATGGGTAACTCTGCCCCTGCTCAATAGGTGGGGCAGAGTTACCCCCCATGGGACAGTTTTTTTTTATTTTTTTTTATTTTTCAAATATTTTATAAAAAATATCATTAAATTGTAAATATATTTAAATTATATATATCTAAAAATTATCTTATTTTGTAATTACAAAAACAAGATAAATTAAGTCAAACTTTTGAGTTGACTAAAAAAGAAAACGTGGGTAAACCTACCCTGGTTAGTGGGAGAACGTGGGTAAGATGTCAAACTAAAATTGGTTAAATTTTTGGTTAACAGACCCATAGTTAAACTACCCATGGATAGTTTAACCATGAATCAAACTGGCCCTTATGGGATGAGTAAAGAGAGAGGAAGGTGTGTGTGGGCCTCCTTTGCGCCAGCCGCCTCCTTGCTTGTAGTTGTAGGAGGTGGGTTTTAGTTTGCAAAATTTTGTAGAAAAATGTTATGGGTAGGCTAGTAAGTTTGATGTGGCTAGATGGACCTCTTCTAATTTGCTCTCTCTCTCTCTCTCTCTACTCCTCTCATTTATGTGAACTAGGGCTCAAGTGGATCTCTCCTCCAACTTCCTCGCCATCGGAGGTCCCCTTCGTAGTGGAATTGTCGTCGCTCCTTTTCGATAGTTTTTCGGACCAATGGCTCTCCCCTTCCCTTCTTTGTTGCGGTCATTTCTCGTCATCTTCTCTTCTTCCTCTGCCTCTAACCCTCCCTACTTTCTAGTTGGCCCACCACCCCCCTTGTTTTCTTGCTTCAACTTTTGTCTCAATGCCTCCCCCTCTTAAATCCCTTCTTGACCTCTATTTTGCCACGCCACTCTGTGCCATAGCTCACCTCAATCCCCCCTTCCCTTTGCCGCTTTATCAAACCCTACCTCCCATCTAATTCATCCATGCATTTCTTTAGCCTTTCTCAATTCGATTAATCTCCTTTCCCCTTAATTCCCTAGAGCTAGTTTCCTCATTTTGTTTTGAGGAGATATATTTCTCATCTTTTTCAATTCTTTGGGTATCCTCTATGACTGTTCATCTAACGTTGGAGGTCCCTTCTCTAGCCATATGTAGGATCTCTCTCTTCTCTAGCTTACTTGGTATGAGTGTTCAAAGTGTCTATTCTTACTTATTGATTTCTGGAGCTTCTAAATCTGAAGTCTTGGAGTTGCAAGTTTAGCTCATGATTTCGAGATCTTCTGCGTAGCTCTTCCATATGTGCGTCATCCAAGCTACCTTCATTGGTTTGTTGCGCTTGCAACTTTCTCCACCAATGTCGGCCCTCATCTCTGCTTCTCTTTAGCATTACTTAAGCATCACTCAAAGACATCTGATCTTATATCTTAGTAAGTGTACTATGTTTGTATGGGTTACTTAACTAACCTTTCTCTTGTGGGTGCCTATGTGATCTACTATAATCTCATCTTTGTTTCTCTATTTGAATCGGGAATCCTCTCCCATATAATTGTTTATGTACGTAATTTTATCTAATTAATGGAGCTCTGTACTCCCTTTATTTGTTCAAAAAAAAAATAAGTTTGATGTGAATTCAGGAGAATTAATTGATTGAGCATGATCGAAAGAATATTGATGGGTCCAATATCCACCTAATATCAACACTAACTTATTATTGGTTCAATCTCGATCTAGCGGCGATCTCGACCTAGGTGAAAATTGGTTCAAGTCAACAGTCTAGAATATTTGATTTGAGCATTAGAGAGTCGATTCTATAAAGCTTATCTCGGATTTAGGTACTTACAGATCGGATTAACATTGGTACGACATCGACAGCTTCGATCCCTTCTTCATCAGCAAGATCAAAGCTCATCACCTTAGACATGTGGAGTCAATCCACAATGACCTTCACAAGTTCGAGATCAACTTCATCAGATATAATGTGACATGATAAGCTTATCACCCATTGTCAATTATTGCCATTGACAATCATCTTTGATTAGTTGTCGATCGCTATTATTGTTGTCACGATTGCGCCACCATTGCTTATGTCATGTTATATTTATTTACATGTAATGTGGTTCAATCAACTTGATTCTTATCAATCTATGTAGGCCATCAAGTAATAAGTATTTTTTATTTATATTATTTTCTAAAATATTTCAACATCCTTAATTTGCATATTCGGTTGATATTTATAAGTTTCCAACAATCTTGCAAATATCTACTTCTAATTAAAGGATTCTTTCTTCTTACATAATCTTGTGAACTCTGCGTGTGCAAAAAACTCTTCTACTTAAAAGCAAAGGTTCCATCACAAGAAATAAAAATAAAGACTCCATGATCTGGCCGCACTACTGGTCAAGGCTCACTGGCAGAGCATCTTTCATACTTTTATTTGTCTTCTAAAAATTACATATATATATATATATTTATAATAATAATCTTATATTTGCTTACACCTACCATTTGTGTATGGAATACTATCACATTTCATCTCTTTCCATTCACAGACGGGTAAACTTTCTTAAAGAGTGATGTTGAAGAAGACACATAGTTCCAGACCTTCATGCAATGTAGGGGTGTAAACGGAACCCGATATTCTGATATTTCGACCCATTCCGATAAAATTATCGTTTCGGAATCGAAAAATGATACCGATAGCTTTCAGAATCGGTATTGGATATTCCGATAAGCTATCGAATCAGAATTGAAAAATAATTAGAATCGGTATCGGTTTATTCTGATAAACTATCAAAACTCAAAAGGTAAAATTATGGTAACACATTAACTTATCGGAATTTCAGTTCTGGTAATATTATCAGAATCGGAACAAAATCGGAATTAACCATTCACTATTTTATCAGAATCAGAATCGGATCATATTTCGGTTATCAGAATCGAAATCAGAATCTGTGTTTCCGGTTCCGAACCCACCCGTTTGCAGCCCTATGCCAATGAGATAGACTTTTTATTTGATCGACAAAATAAAAATGTCATAAGAAATTGCTCAGCGTCTAACTTGATTGATGAGACATCAGATCCTAAGATCCGACATCTGACACCGAGCAGCCCACTTATTTGGTCGATCAGATAAAAAGACTTTTTCCATGGCAATTATTTCACATTTCGAGGGTAGACTACAATACAATCTCATAATAAGATTTCTGTATAATTATATATGCATTCAAGTAGTCTATATCTATCAAGAGAACAGTTGAGGTCCGACCACTTGTATCTATAAACACAAACGAGTGTGAGTCTTATTGTCAACACAATAATGTAACCCATCACTTGTATCTTAGGTCCCACATTTTTTTTGCCCTGGTACTAAATTCTTCTCTTTCTAAATGAGAGAGCGAGAGAGAGAGAGAGAGAGAGAGGAGGAGAGAGAGAGAGAGAGGAGAGAGAGAGAGAGAGAGAAGAGAAGAGAGGAGAGAGAGAGAGAGGATAGAGAGAGAGAGAGAGAGATAGAGTTTTGAATAGTGTAACCATACATATTCTCAATGATGACATCTCTTACAACCTTTTTTCCACGAGGTGTCATGGAATGGACCTCCTCATCCGTTGGAAAATCTTCCACCCCCCGGCCCAAAAAGTCGTCCATATCGCGTTGGCCATTTGATTTGACCGACACCCGTGTGCCGGGGTGGGACCTTTCAAAACCCCAATATAGATGACCTTCTTGCTTCTTGTTCTTCAGGGACTTCCCCAATCTTCCACATTCAGGGTCCGTTTGGTTGCATGTAAAACATTTTAGAGAGAAATATTTTTCACACGGAAAAACTTTTACGTGAAACGGAACGTAATTGTCTATTTGGTTGTTAGAAAAATATAAAAGTGTATGGAGGAGTATGAGATCTTATGATCTACTCAAATGAAGAGAGTCATATACTCTTTGTGTACTTACACTTTTTATCAATTTTTTTTTATTTTTTTATTTTTATTTTTAATATTTTTTTTAAAATAAAAAAATTAGATAACTAATGAAAAATAAGTAACTTTGACAAAGATAATTTAAAGTAGGAAAAATAAAATAAAACACAATTTAAATGATAATGTTCTACTACCGATATTTTAATAAAAATAAAAATTAAATTAACTAATAAAAAATAAGTAAATTGACAAAACTACTTAATGAGTGAAAAAAAAATAAAAAAGACAACTTATGAATAGTCCTAAAACCTTCCACTGTAGAAACTGCAGCAGTTGGAAAACGGCATCCGCGGGGCAGTTGGAAAACGGCATCCGCGGGAAACCCGCGGATGCCAAAAATCCGGGTTTCCTGTGAAATGATTTTTACAGATTTGTTTTTCGTTGGTAACAAACGACCTAAAAATAATGTTTTCCGGAAAACTATTTCTTAATCCGGGTTTTACATTCAAACAAACAGGCCCTAAGGTTCCCCCCCCCTCCCATCCGTGCTCTCTCTTCTCTCTGTCCCTTTCTCTACATTTTTTCTCAGAAGATTCTCCATGCCGGAAGATTAAGCTATTGATGTTGATATGTTTAATCATGAACAAACTCGTCCACATTTATATATGGTCATTACATCGACGAGAATGTTTATTGTTTTTCATATTGTACTAAGTATATATATTAGACAACAATTTCACGTGACATCTAATAATTAAATTGTCATTTTTATCATTTTTCATGTGAGGGATGTCACATAGGTTCATTGTCTAGTCATATTACACTTAAAGTGTAATATACAAATACATAATTTTTCTCTACATCAAAATTTGAATCCACATGAATATGATGTTACAAAAACTCCAATTTGGGCCTCAACTAACGCACCTTTGCACGACTGAACTAACCCTTGAATCTACGAGTACAAAGGATACTAGTGTTCGCCCTCACATAGAGGTAGATATCGTATGTGCAAGTGTAAAAAGAAAATTCTTTGTACACGTTTACATGTGTCGGCCGTAAACACAAGTGAGATAATTCTGTATACACTTTAAATACTCAAATTCGTCCCTTGGGAGGGTGTACAGCGGACAACCCAAAGTCTTTTTCAACACAAAATCGTTATCTTATATGAAAGATCTCCTAATTTGATAACCCGGAGGTATCTTTATCTTTTAAACTAGGGATAGTTTAATCCAAAATTTATTTAAACATTTTGGCACAAAAAAATCTTGACTTGGGGAGGAGTGGGGTTAAAAGGCTTAATAGGTTAACCCCTCATATACCCTCTCTATAACCCAAATTTTGTCAAAACCTAGCCAACACGGTTTGTTTTGGAAGTCAAAGTCAATTTCAGTTTCAGACAAGTCCCACCAGTTGATTTAAAAGATTGTTAACACATTAATAAAATAAGTTTACATAGTACAAACATATATGACATAGCAACAAAGAGAACATGAAAATGACAACAAAAGATTACAACATTGAGAAATTCTTCCAAGATACGAATATATTGTGAACTGCATCATATCTATAAATGTCCTGGGGAAGAGAAAAAACTTGTTATACTTAAGTTTTTGAAAGTGGCTAAGAAACTTGTGAAAGTGTAATAAATATTTTTTGCACAAATACACGATATTACAGAACTATGAGTAAAACGCATAGAAATAGGTAAAACTTGAAAGCTGATGCATGCATGCCTTTAACAAGGTGGAAGGCTACATCTCATACTTAACAGTAAATTGAAGTTAGAACGCTCCAAAATGCATACTAATCTATTGTGTGCATTTTATGAGTCCCATCAATTGATAGCACCATTACACAAGCCCTCTTATGATTTTGACATTTGGTTCTTTTTTTTATCAATCAATGCAGTCCATGAGGGTTTGTTAATTTTTTTGTGCACCAATGAGAAAAGGATAAGTTATATAATTTGATGTCCACAAGTCAACCAATAAATTAACTTTGAATTTATTCGGCCAAATGTGATGTTAGGACTTCAACTTAATTTCCCTAAGTTATAAATCATCAATTACATGTGATATTTGATCCATCAAAATTTGGAACCCATTTCGTTCTCCAAACATGAATCCAACTCTCCAACCCTAACTTGGGGATGGGGATGACCCTGTCCCTGGTGTGTGCTTTGACAAACCAGTACTTCGTTGACCAACTGGAGGACCAGCTAGCTTTGTCCTAACAACAAGGTCAGCTCTTTGGGTCAGAAAGAAGAGGCAGCGGTCTGAAACTGAGACCAATTCCATTTCTCTTCCTCAGGGATCTCTCCGTGTGCGCAGGAGAGGAAAATGGTTCCACGTTTCGTCAACTTGGCCTTCCAAGTTCTCCCTTTCACTGCAGCTTATGGAATCAGTCATATCAAGATGAATAAAACATGATACCAGGAAAAGAAAAAAAAAGGAAGAGAAGTGAAAACTCTATTATGTCTCGTCTCAAATCTTTGTCACAAACAAGTATCACTAAAAAGAAATCTATTCTTATGTGTTAACAAAGTTAGTGAGATATGGGACTTAAGTCTGCAAACGAGGACAAGCAAT
>JACBKR010000894.1:0-48798 GCA_014218235.1 Colocasia esculenta
GTGGGCTGAGTTGGGCAGACCACTGCAACGCTCCTGAATCACCTGGCCAACATAGCTTCCCGGGTCTCTTATATATACAAGGTCTTTTGACATCATGAAGATGCATGAGAAAAATTCGGCAGCACCTCCCCTTTTCTCACGACGAAAGAGGAGGGCGCGATACTCATCCACCACGATGGAGACGGTACCAAAGTAAGGTGTTAGCCGCACGCGGCGCCACCCAAACGGCACATGATACCAAATCTCGAGGCATGGCCACAAGGAAATCGAAGAGTACCGAGACCGATAACAGTTCTGTAGACAAGCCAACAATGTACGAGCCCAGGGATTCAGGCATAGATATCGTATTATCTAACCCGAGGCCTCATAGAATCTCGTTTCCAAATCGCAAAGGAACAGCATGAAACTTTTACAAGAGAAACTAAAGCGTGTTTCGATCAATTTGAAATTCTCACGCGAACGAAACCTCATGCCGATCGGCTTCAAATCGCAGAAAACATGGGTGCTACCCAAGTGAGTTGGGAGCCAGGGAATGAGTGGGAAGTACATGAGTTGGGAAGCTCATGAGTTGGGAGGCTCATGAGTTGGGAAGCTCATGAGTTGGGAGGCCTATGGGTTGGGAGGCTGGGAGTGAGTTGGGAAGCTCATGAGTTGGGAGGATCATGAGTTGGGAGGCTCATGAGTTAGGAAGCTCATGAGTTGGGAGGCTCATGAGTTGGGAGGCTCGTGAGTTGGGAAGCTCATCAGTTGGGAGGCTCATGAGTTGGGAAGCTCATGAGTTGGGCCGAAACATTAGGTTTAAATGGGAGTCTGTGCGCGGGTGTAGGTGGTTCGGCTGGGGAATGGGTCGGCCAGGATTTTGGGCCGGCCGGAAGGTGAGTGGGGGGGGAGGTGAATGGCCAGCGCACCCTGCTCGGCCAGAAGGTGAGTCGGCCAGAAGATGAGTCGGCGGATAAATGAAATTGGTCATTTTTTTAGTGAAATTACCACCCAAATAGCATCAGAATTATGCCCAATTTTGTGGGAAGGGGCTAATATAAATATTGGTCGCTTTCAATCGATTAAATAAGCGAAAAGGGGTGTTAGCCACCCTCGAAACACCAAAAGCCTGCCTTCAGCCCCGGTGAGTCGGGCAGTAACTGGCGGCTGGTGGCCGACTCAGGTGAGTCGGCCAGAGCTGCGCCACCCACTCTCCATGAAACTAACCCCAAATCTCGTCGAAAGGACACCAAATTTTAGAGGTAGGGACTGAATCAAAGGTTGAGCGATCCAGTCTCTTTAGATGGCAAAACACGATGTCGATGAATCTTAAAACACTGGAGACTCCTTACCAGGAGAGTCGGCCACAACTCAGGGCTTCAGCTCTCGAAACTTGGCAAGAAACTGAGCATCAAGGAGAGCGGATCTTTAATCATACCGTAAATCTATTTGTAGGCTCGAACGGGGCATAGGTATCATCTACCTAACCCCTTGTGTCCAGAGTCGAGAGAGAGGTGGTGAGAAGAAGAGTTCCTGATGGTCGGGTAACGAGGTTTCCTTCATCCTTTTTACGTATTAGGGGATTGGATATCAAGTGCATCCATCCCCCAAACGAAATGGAGCCCGCCCGCCTATCGGAGATAAAATGGTAGAAGAATAACCTAAAGAACACCAAATCGATGTGGAAAGAAACAACCATCAAAGGAAACCGAGAAATTCCATTGCATAAAAAGGGAAACTGATATATTCCATTGCGTAGAAAGAGAAACTGATATATATCATTGCATAGAAAGAAATCACATGACTCTTAAGGGGTCTTGAAAGACCTCCAAACATGAAAGGGGAAGGGAAGACGAGATGACAGGACAGATAGAAGCTCTCTCACTCCTCCCTCTCTTGGCCCTCTCACCCTGTCGCAGATTCTTTCTGGAAGAAGAAGAGGCCAGGGAGATTTGCTTTCCTCTCCTTCCCTTCTGCTGCAAGCCACACCTCTTGGCCAGAAGAGAACCCTCTCCTCCGAGCCCAGAACCAGTCGAAGAACCCCCCCCGGAGCTCCCCTTTCTTCTTTTTTCCTTCCAGAAACGGATGCAACAACCTCTGCCCGGGTACTTTTGCATCAGCTTTTGTAGTGGGAGGGTGACAACTTGCTTAAAGTCACCCCTTGCATGGGGTATTTGGGCCATGGGTAATGGGCCAAACGGGATTCTTCATGCCATGCCATTGGGCCCAGCTTTGCATTGCTGTGTTTTTTTGATGTCCACAGCCACTGTGACAATGAATCTAGCTGGTTGACAATTAGGTAACATTACCATCCATCAATTCATAACGGATCAGTTCAGTGAACTGACAATGAGCACCTACAGATTCACCTTAGTGTTTCCACACAAGTGGACTATGAGGCCAGTCACCCTCATCATATGAGCAGGTGCAACATGTACTAGTCTAACTAGCTATCTGATGTCCTTCTCGAATATCCTCCGACTAGGAACAGTTAAGAATATATGTTTAAAGGATATTAATCCCATTATTATGATCTCATCATAATTAATATCCATTGCGCATATTCATGGACTTCATAATGAAACGCAAACGAATTACACATAATAAATATAACAACCTTATTATTATTATTAAAGAACAAAATTGTACAAGTTATGATTGGCTTGAGGACACCCATAACTAACAATCTCCCACTTGGACTAAAGCCAATCACCTTTATGTCTTAATCCCATAGACTCTAGGTGGTGCTCAAACCAATTTGAGTCAAAGGCTTCGTCAATGGATCTGCAATGTTGTCGACTAAAGGAACTCTTTCCACTAGTACATCTCCTCTAGTGATAATCTCCCTGATCAGGTGAATCACCTCAGAATTTGCTTTGACTTCTGATGAGACCGCGGTTCTTTCTCTAGTGCAATGGCCCCATTGTTGTCACATAACAATGGGATCGGATCAGAGTCACCCGTCACCACACCAAGGTCGGTGATGAACTTCTTCATCCATACTGCCTCCTTGGCGGCTTCAGCTGCAGCAATGTACTCAACTTCTGTCGTCGAGTCTGCCGTGATTTCTTGCTTGGAACTCTTCCAACTCACTGCACCTCCATTTAAGGTGAACACAAACCCATATGTAGACTTACTGTCATCCGGATCTGACTGGAAACTCGAGTCAGTATATCTCCGAAGTTTCAAGTCCCCTCCTCCATAAACCAGAAATATATCCCTAGTCCTTGTCAAGTACTTAAGGATACATTTCACTGCCATCCAGTGTGTTCACCTGGATTTTCCTGATATCTCTCATAACAGTTAGAGAAAATGCCACATCAGGCGTTGTACATAGCATGGCATACATGATAGACCCTATAGCCGAAGCATAGGGGACTCTATCCATGACTGCCCTCTCTTCAGGAGTCTTAGGAGACTGCTCCTTAGAGAGATTAATTCCATGTCTCATTGGTATGAGACCTCTTTTGGAATTTTCATGCCAAACTTTTGACAATGGTATCTATGTACATGGATTGGGTCAAGCCAAGCATCCTCTTGGATCTATCTCTATAGATACGTATTCCCAATACGTAGGATGCTTCTTCCAAATCTTTCATGGAGAAGTTCTTTGACAACCATACCTTACTGATGATAACATCCCTACATCAATCCCAATGAGTAAGATGTCATCAACGTAAAGTATGAGAAAAGTGACAGCACTCCCACTGATTTTCTTATACACACATGGTTCATCTTCATTCTTAATGAAGTCATAAGATTTGACAGCCTCATCAAACCTTATGTTCCAACTACGAGAAGCTTGCTTCAATCCATAGATGGACCTTTGAAGCTTGCATACTTTATCTGGATACTCTTTGGATGTAAAACCTTCAGGCTGTATCATATACACTTCTTCTTCAATATTTCCATTGAGGAAAGCAGTTTTGACATCCATTTGCCAGATCTCGTAATCAAAGTATGCAGCAATGGCAAGAAGAATTCTGATCCACTTTATCATAGCAACTGGTGAGAAAGTTTTATCATAGTCAATTCCTTGCCTTTGACGATACCCCTTTGCCACCGACCTTACCTTATAGTTGTCGATCTTTCCATCTGCACCGATATTTCTCTTAAAGATCCACTAGCACCCATAGGTACAATACCTTCAGGAAAGTTCTACCAAGTTCCAAACTTGGTTGGTGTACATGGACTGTCTCTCAGAATTCATTGCATCTCGCCAATTCCTGACTGAGGACTATCAATAGCCTCTAGGTAGGTCTTTGGATCATCATCCTCATTATAAGACATACCTTCATCGATATGTCCAACATATCTTTCAGGCTGTCTGGGTACTCTACCAGACCTATGATGAACGTGTGTATATTCCTGAACAGGTTCCAGAACCGATGTTCTTTAGTAGACTTTGCACAGTTTGTGGATCTAGAACCCCTTCTAGATCTACCTTACTCCCATTGTCCTCCTGGTAAGGTACTCCTCTTCCAAGAAGACAGCTCTCTTGGCGACAAACACTTTTTGTTCACTAGGATGGTAAAGTAGTACCCAAACGTTTCTTCTGGGTATCCAACAAACCTGCACTTATTGGTTCTAGATTCCAGTTTATCTGGGTCGTGTCTCTTCACATGGATAGAACAACCCCAGACTTTAACATGTTTAAAATTAGGCTTTCTACCCTTCCATATCTCATATGGAGTAGAAGACACATATTTACTGGGAACCCTATTCAGTAGATATGCTGCTGACTCTAGCGCATATCCCCATAGGGAAACTGGTAATTGCGAACGGGTCATCATAGATCGTACCATGTCCAACAAGGTCCGATTCCTCCTTTCCGATAAACCATTCATCTATGGTGTATAGGGAGGAGTCCATTGAGAAAGGATACCATTGTCCTTTAAGATTGCGTGAACTCTGTACTCAAGTATTCACCTCCTCAGTCTGACCGTAGAATTTTAATGCTCTTTCCAGTTTGCTTCTCAACCTCATTCTTAAATTATTAGAACTTCTCAATAGCTTCATATTTGTACTTCATCAAGAACAAATACGAACCTTGAGTAGTCATCCGTGAATGTAATGAAGTATGAGTAGCCACCCTTGGCTTGGGTAGACATTAGGCACATACATTCGAGTGTATTAGTTCCAATATGTCCTTGGCCCTATCCCATGTCCACTAAATGGAGATTTGGTCAACTTACCCATTAAACAGGATTCACAAGTTGCATATGATTCATAATCAAATGGATCCAAGTATTCATTTTTATGCAACTTTTGAAGCCTATTTTTGCTAATGTGACCAAGCCTACAATGCCACAAGTAGGCAGTGTTCACACTATTCTTCTTCTCTTAGGAGAAACATCAACATGAAGATTTTCATAAGAAACATCAAGTAGATACAAACCATTTACCAAATTTGCTAAAGCAACTAGTTTATTTCTCAAATAAACTGAACAACTATTGTTCTCAATGGTAAACTTGTATCCAATTCTGTAAACAAAGAAACAGAATAAGTTCTTAATAATGCTAGGCACAAAGTAGCAATCATCTAATAAAAGTAAATCTCCTGAGGGTAACTTGAGCTTCACTGTCCCCACAGTATGTGCAACAACACTTGTGCTGTTTCCAAGCCTCAAGTTCACCTCGCCCTTGCTCAGCTCCTTCTACTTGTCAACACATGCACATCATTGCAGACATGAGAGGCACATCCAATGTCTAAAACCAAGATGTAGAATCTCTAACAGACAAGTGAAGATCTATCATATAGACACCTAAAGCTTCGCCAAGCTTCTGCTTCTCCTGAGCCTTCATTGCAAGGTAGTCCTTGCGATTTCTTTTCCAGTGTCCCTTCTTCTTGCAGTGGAAGCACTCGCCCTTTTCTACTCCTTTGCTTATGTCCTTCTTTTGTTTCTGCTTGGACTGCTTCTTTGCGTTGTCTTTCTTAAAGGCTTGCACTACTCTCCTCTCTTGTTGGACTTTCTAACCATGAGAACAATGGGCTTTTCCTTCTTAAGGTTGCCCTCAGCAGTCTTCAGCATGTTGAGCATCTCAGCCAAACTCACCTCAATCTTGTTCATTGTAAAGTTCACAATGAACTGGGAATATGAATCTGAAAGTGATGGAGAATGAGGTCTGCGCTCAGTTCCTTGTCAAGAGGAAAACCAAGCCCCTCGAGCCTCTCAATCCACTCTATCATCTTCAGCACATGAGTCTGTACTGAAGACCCCTCTGCCATGCGAACCCTGAACAGGGCCTTGGATATCTCATATCTCTCTGCCCTGCTCTGCTCTTCAAAGCGCTCCTACAAGTGCTGCATGATGGATCTAGCATCCATATTCTCATGCTGCCTTTGCAACTCATTACTCATTGAGGCAAGCATTTAGCATTGGGCCAGAGTGGAATCCTCCTTCCACTTTGCAAATTCAAGTGTTTCCCCTTCAGGTGCGTCTAGGGGTGGTTCAACGGGGATCTCACCCTCCAGGACATAGGCAATGCGCTCAGACCAGAGAACAATCTTCAGGTTCCTGAGCCAATCCGAGTAGTTCGGGCCTGTCAATTGTTGGCATCCAGTATGCCACGGAGTGGGTTACCCGATGACATTTTGGCCTATAAAGGAAATGTAAACATAATTAGCAAATGTTTATAATAATAATTAAATCTAGATTTAGACTTTGATCAAGATTAGCTCCCACTATTTTCCGACAGACTATATAACCCTCAGATATACAGAATGAGACACGCCGACGGTCTCCTAGTGGGGATCAGAATCTCACAGATTCCTAGCATGATCTTGTGGATAGCACAACAAACCATACTATGATCTGAAAGCGGTCAACTCTTGACACTTGCAACTCTTGCAATATCCGATCTTATTTCGGCCTCTGAACTTTAATGACCTTGTGGATAGCACAACAAGCCATTAAATCCAGTCTAAGCAATACATCATTACGTAACGAGCATAGATTCGGATGTAGCCCTTGTGGATAGTACAACAAAGCTACACCATTCCTCTACTGTTTAAGGCATCACCATGCCATAGTTTTAGTCTGTCATCAGATTTGGCAAGCCTTGTGGATAGCACAACAAAGTTGCCCGATCTAATGTCAATCCTAGAACTATAATGATGGAGGGCCACGTAATTCATTCTAAATGATTACGTACGGCTTAAAGTTTAAACGAGGAGAGATTTTATCATATTTTATCTTGTTCTCTATATCTGCGTGCTATTGATATATAGAATTTATAATATCATATATATATATATTTAATTATATATATCGAAGCACATTCCACATATATCACATATATAAAGAAAAACAATGGATGATCATGGACATTAACCTAGAGTGGCATTACCAGAGCCAGTTGGTAATCCACATTTATGGCAAACATACGGCAGCCCCGCATCATATGCACTTGCTTGATGTGACTCTATCTCCAGAAGGCCTTGCATGGTACTCGCCTCAATCCGCCAATCCGCTTCTTAATATTACAAGTATCATTTAAATTGGACTCATAGGCCCATAAATATACATCAGATAATAATAAGAAACCTTGAACAAGTCAAGGGGAGTACACAATAGGAGGGAGATAGAATGTACAACCCGAATTTAATAGAGGAGAAAGGGAGGCACACAGTCCTCATAAATCACATCACATGCCATAAACCATAAACATCATCACATGAAACCTAGGTCCATGATCATCCATCCATACATCAACCCATCACTTGCATCAACAAGCAATTATCACATAATTACTTCTGAAATAACTTTTATTTCAAAAATATATTAATTATTTTAAAAACCATTCAACTAAACATTTAGCTAATATGGATAACATATAAACAACATTAGATAAACGCCATGCACAGTTGCTGCATGAATTCGTCAAAATTTACTGTAAATTAATTTACAAGAATCACATTCATAAATTAATTAACATGCATTAATTAGATGAGAGGAAATAACTAAAACAATTTTAGAATTCCCTTAAACTAATTAAGCATGGGGTGGTCAAACATCTGAAAAATAATTTACAGAGAGCTAAAACATTTTAAAACCCTCAAAAATAATTTTTCAAAATTTTCTGGAAATTTTCTGGATTTTAGGAATTTTTTGAATTTTAAACTATTTAAAAGCCATTTAAAAATACAAAAAAACTTTTGGTAGGCCGGGCGGGGGGGGGGGAGGGGGCCGCCCGTGACTTACCTGTGGGCGGACCCACGCGCGGCCACGAAGGGGACCGCGAGGGTCACCCCCGGCGCAAACCGTGGGTGCGACTAGGGCGAAGCCCTAGCCGCCGCCGCCCGCCGACATAGGGCTGGTGCGGGGTGACCCCGCCAGCCCCCGGAGGCGGCTAGCGGCGCTGGCGATGTCTGTCGACGCCGCCGGTGGCCCCAAAAACCCAAAAAAATAAAAGAAAACCACTCCCGAAAAACCCAAAATTCTACAAAATCCCGCCGCCCCTAATAAAGGGTTTGGACGTCGGATTCTGACCGTGCATCGCCAGAGAGAGCATCTGCTCCTCATCCATAGGAAGTAGGTGTCCTCTGGACCATCCAGGAGTCCCTAGCAGCCATGGAGATGTTCGAATCGCCCCATCTTGGACTGTCCAAGAGGATGAAAATAGAACAGCAGCAGCATCTTGTAGACAGTCGTGCGACCTCTACAGAGGGTCAAACGACGTCACAAAGGGTTCTTCGTGAAGCCCTTGATACCGAGAATGATTCTCAAGCATCAAGAATCTGTTGTTCATCCCATGAACGACCCGGGAACGCAGCAAACTTGGCGATTCATGCAGATGCGAATTGACGAAAAATGCATAAAATAACGTTCATACTACGCCGATTCTGACCAAACCAGCAACCTGGTGTAGATGCGGTTTTCGCCCGAAATGTGAGATGTGGATTTGTGTTGTATGGAATGGGGAAGAAGGGTGAAAAACAACACTACTCGAATGGGAGAAAAAGGAAATTACGCAGGGAGTGAGAGAAGGAAAAGGGAACAAATGTGCGTGTGTGCACGATGGGTGTGTGATCGCCAGGCGCACGTAGGCGCCAAATGGAACGTGTAAAAGAAAATACGGACGTACTTACCTTTCTACCCGAAGAAGAGCGGGAGTTTCGTGATGGGTCTATCTCAGACCGTTGATTGATGAACTAAAATTGTTATGGTCAGATGAGGTTCTCTCTTATGATGCATCCAGAAAACAGAATTTCAATTTGAAGGCTGCATTAATGTGGACAATAAGTGACTTTCTAGCGTACGACATGTTATCTGGCTGGAGCACACATGGAGGTTGGCATGTCCTTATTACATGGAGGATTCTAAATCATCCGTGTCAAAATCTGGGGGAAAATCATGTTGGTTCGATTGTCATCGTCGGTTTCTACCGAGTGCCATCCTTTCCTAAAGCAAAAGGATTCTTTTATGAAAAATACAATTGTGATGGAGGAAATATATATGGAACGGGTGTCTGGTGGAAACATGGCGAGGCGGGTCCAGAACTTACCGATTGTATCACAACTGGTTGGTATTACCCGACAAATCCCCGGCTTTGGGAAGGATCACAATTGGGTGAAGCAAAGTATCTTTTGGGAATTGCCTATTGGTCAACACTTTTGATATGACATAACCTAGACGTCATGCATATAGAGAAGAATGTTTTTGATAATGTGTTCAACACAGTTATGGATGTGAAAGGCAAAACGAAGGATAACGTCAAGGCATGAATGGATTTGAAAGTATTTTGCAGATGTCCAAAACTAGAGCTGTAGCATGTTAGTGGAAAAGTGATGCAACCTAAAGCTTCAATATGCTTGGGGCTAGACAGATTAAGGAAGTGTTGCAATGGTTGAAGCAATTGAGATTTCCGGATGGATATATCTCGAATATTTCCTGTTGTGTAAATGTCAACAAGGGGAAAATATACGGAATGAAGAGTCATCACTGCCATGTTTTCATGCAAAGACTGATGCCACTTACTTTTTGTGAGTTGTTGCCGAAGCAAATATGGGGAGCAATGACTAAGAGCAATGACTAAGCTGAGTCAATTCTTCAGGATTTTATTTACATCAGAACTTAGACTTTATGACTTGCAAAATATGGAGCAAAATATAATACAGACAGTCTGTAAATTAGAGAAGATATTTCCTCCAGCATTCTTTCATTCAATGGAGCACTTGATCATCCATTTACCATATGAGGCTAGGGTCGGAGGACCAATACAATTTTGATGGATGTATCCGTTTGAGAGGTATATTCTTATGTCTCAATTTATTCATATTACGATGATATTTTATATTTCATATGTATTCATTTGAATTATTGTCATAGGTGCATGCACGATCTTAAGACGAAAGTCCGCAACAAAGCACAAGTTGAGGGCTCCATTACCCAGGCGTACCTTATTGAAGAGATACCAAACTTTTGTTCGATGTAGTTTGACACGGAGATCTGAACCCAACGCACTCAACCTCCACGTAAGGATGATGGTGGACATTCTAATGTGTCTGACCGACTCTCTGTGTTCAAGTGTCCCGAGCGAGTGTTTGGATATTCTTCTACTTGCGCACTCGAAGATAGAGAGTTGGTAGCTGTAGAGATCTACGTATTTATGAATTGCGCAGAACTAGACCCCTACATTGAGTAACCTCTTAACACTAATGATGTACATCATTTGCGAGCAATACTACAGAACTTAGAGGTTGTGTGACATTTACAATACAGAGAGTTTGACTCGGTCATACTACAACGAAATCCATGTCTGCCTGACGTGCAGGTTGAAAAGGAATAGGAGAAGTCTTTTCCTACTTAGTTAAAATCTCGAGTAAGTGTCTACACATTTTGAAACATAAGTGTTATGCTCTTATGCATACTTAGTTGTTGTAATTGTCATTGTCTATCCCTTTTTTTAATAATAGGTTGAACAAGGTTTAATTACTAATTCAAGAGTACAAGAGATCAGTTACGGGCCCTCGAAGATTGTACGTGTCTATCCAGGCTACATTGTGAATGGATACCAATTTCACACGAGAGATTATGGATGGAATAAATCTACAATGAACACGACATATGTGTGAAGGGAAGTGCCTACAATGAAAATGAAATAGACTATTATGGCATTCTCGAAAAGTCGTTGAACTGCAATTTTTGGGACAAGACAATAATGTATTTCTCTTCAAGTGTCATTAGTTTGATCCGACCTCTATTCGTAATGACACAACATATGGGATTGTCGATGTCAAGCATAAGTCCAAGTTGAGTACGTATGAGCCATTCATTCTAGCGGCACAAGCCCAACAAGTTATTATTCAAATTATTCGTCCCTCAAATTGAGAGATTGGTGGGCTGCATGTAGAGTGAAATCAAGGCTATTCCCTAAGTATGAGCTTGTCCCGACTGATGATGAGCTCCAAGGTGTTAATGATAACTTTTTGCAATCAGATCGAAGTGACGCTCGAGAGTTGGCGGCTTCTACGCAGTTCAATGTTGATGATATAAATGAAACAATTTGCTTATATAAGGATAACGAACAGGAAGAAGTTGACCCAAATGCCCTTGAGCGAGAGGTGGAGTCTGATGAGGAGGAAGAGTCCCAGCATGATGAGGACGAATTCGAGGAGGATGACGAAGATGACGCTGAATTAAACATATCTTCAACATCTGATGATGAATACAGATAATATACCCTACATTTTGTAAGAACTTCGTGTTGTTGCTAATTATATGTTATTCAGTAGCTACTTCAAATTTGAGTGCTGATGACATGTTATATCTTTATTTATCTCAATAGAGATATGGTACGTGGAGGACGGAGTCGAACGGTTTTCACCTCTGTCGGCCGAGGGTCCGCGTCCCCGTCGTCAACAGGTATATGTATATGTAAACACAAAACTTTTTATATTATGTTCATATTAAATTCATATTTTCTAACATACATACAATTTTCGAGGACTGCCTCCCCGTCCACGCCGGTCGTCCCGGCGACAGGCATATGCATATGTACACATAAAACTCTATATATTATTATTCATATTAATTCACGAGATCTAATGTACATACAATTTTACAGGGACTGCCTCTCCGTCCACGCCGGTCGTCCCGACGATAGGTATATGTATATGTAAACATAAAACTCTATATATTATTCCTCAATTTAAATTCATATTTTCTAATGTGTCTATAATTTTTCAGGACCGCCTCCCCGTCGACCACGTGAGTAGCGCCACTAGTTCAATCTTCCTCACCACCAGGTACGTGTATGTTTCTATAGATTAGTACGTTTCTTGTCTTCCAATTTATACAACAATAGGGTACTTAATTGTTTTCAACAGAGGTGGAGAGCCAGCATCCAGCAACGGATGAGGAGGGGCGTCAGCTACCTAGACGGCAGCCATGTTGGATTTCAGGGTAAACTTGATCATTTCAAACTTACTGTATTTGTTATTATGTTATACAGTTCATGTACAAAATTAATGTGCAATTGCAGGGGGAAGATAGATCCCGGTTCTGCTTCCTGCTATATTACAAGGATAGTCCACGCACATATTCCAGGACCAGTGGATGCAGGGAGAGAGTTTCCGGTGCCCGTCCGAGATTTATTATTTGACATGTTCATGGTATTATTAATTTTTACTGATTTAAAGTTATTTATTTAATTACTATCTCTATTAGTGTAGAAAGTTGAGTAATTTTATTTACAGTGAAGGTACGCGTTCACAAGACCCGAGGATCTCCCTCGAGCTCGAGTCGTCTGGGAGTCTACTACCCAGACTAATTTAAGAAAGTCGATGTAGGAGGCCTGGGACAACGCAATGAAGATCACATGCAACCGGGATCCTATGGCTTGGCTCGCACGATTGCTGTAAGTCAAGCTATAAATTTTGAATTCAATTAACAGATTAAAATAATTTGTTTTCAATAATTAGTTTTAATTTGTTCTGCAAGAGACTTATGACAGGACGATGGCGGATCGCTATGCAGAGGGCACTCCCCATCCAGACTTGGATCCGGAGGCTTGGGTCGATGCAGCGGGAGGGCCAAAGGAGGGTCGAGTGGATGGCTTTGGGGACAGCCTGGATACTACTCCAGTGTTGTCCTCATATGCGAGTTCGGTCTCTCCTCTGGCATACGCGAGTTCATCTGCGGTGCCGCCCATCAGTGGTGTAGAGGAGATTAGAACCCTCATCCGGGAAGAGCTACGGACGCACTTTGGTGTTATGGTCGAGCAATTGATCTCAGCCATGCAGGGAGTACGCCCCTCACAGCCAACCCCTCAGGTCAGTATTACTATTAATTACATATTGTTTGAATGAAATGAAACCACTAAAGAATGTCAAAAGGGAAAAAAAGAAATCTAAATTAATTAACCTATAAAGAAGGTCTCTTTATACAATCAACTTATGGAAGGATAAAAAAGCCACATGAGCACTCAATTGCTATTCTAAAATAAACAGAAGTGTAAAGGGCGTTGAAATGATGGATCTAAAAAAACCAAGTCTAAAGGATCAAAACACGCAACCTGAGGGTCAAAAATCCCATATATGGATCTAATCGACGTGCCGTTTGCTCCGACACGACTGGGTGGGTTAAATTGATGTGTGCGAACTGAGGGAATCCGATTTGGATTCATGTATTAAGTTTGGCGTTGAAATGGCAGATCTAAAAAAACTCAAGTCTAATGATCAAAACACGCAACCCGGGGGTCCAAAATCCCAAATAGAGATATGATCGGCGTGCCGTTCACTTCGACATGACCGGGTGGGTTAAATTGACGTGTGCGAACTGACAGAATCCGATTTGGATTTCCGGATTGGGTTGGCCATTGAAAAGATGGATCTAAAAAAACCCAAGTCTAAAGGATTGAAACACGCAACCCGGGGGTCAAAAATCCCAAATAGGGATCTAATCGGCGTGTCATTCGCTCCGATATGACTGGGTGGGTTAAATTGACGTGTGCGAACTGACGAAATCCGATTTGGATTCCCAAATTGGGTCAGACATTGAAATGACGGATCTAAAAAAATTCCAAGTCTAAAGGATTAAAACACATAACCCGGGGGTCAAAAATCCCAAAATGGGTTCCAATCGACGTGTCGTTCGCTCCGACACGATCGGGTGGGTTAAATTGACGTGTGCGAACTAACAGAATCCGATTTAGATTCCCGGATTGGGTTGGGCATTGAAATGACGGATCTAAAAATACTCAAGTCTAAAGGATTAAAACACACAACCTGGGAGTCCAAAATCCCAAATATGGATCTGATCGGCGTGCTGTTCACTCCGACACGACCGTGTGTGTTAAATTGACGTGTGCGAACTGACGGAATTCGATTTGGATTCCCAGATTGGGTTGGGCGTTGAAATGAAGAATCTAAAAAAATCCAAGTCTAAAGGATTAAAACACACAACCCGGGGGTCCAAAATCCCAAAATGGGTTCCGATCGACGTGACATTCGCTCTGACACGATCGGGTGGTTAAATTGATGTGTGCGAATTGACGGAATCTGATTTGGATTCTCGGATTGGGTTGGACATTGAAATGATGGATCTAAAAAAACTCAAAGTCTAAAGGATTAAAACACATAACCCGGGGGTCCAAAATCCCAAAATAGGTTCTGATCGACGTGTCGTTCACTCTGACACGATCGGGTGGATTAAATTGACGTGTGCAAACTGACGAAATTCGATTTGGATTTCCGGATTGGGTTGGACATTGAAATGATAGATTTAAAAAAATCCAAGTCTAAAGGATTAAAACACACAACCCGAGGGTCCAAAATCCCAAATAGGGATCTGATCGGTGTGCCGTTCACTACGGCACGACCGGGTTGTGAAATTGACGTGTGCGAACTGACAAAATCTGATTTGGATTCCCAGATTGGGTTGGACGTTGAAATGACGGATCTAAAAAAACCCAAGTCTAAAGGATTAAAACACACAACCCGAGGGTCCAAAATCCAAAATAGGGATCTGATTGGCGTGTTGTTCACTCCGACACGACCGGGTAGGTGAAATTGACGTGTGCGAATTGACGGAATCCGATTTGGATTCTCGGATTGGGTTGGGCGTTCAAATGACATATCTAAAAAAATCCAAGTCTAAAAGATCCAAAATATTTTCTTATTAAACTTGAGGAATAGTTACATGTTTTAAAATTAAAATTTTGAAAATAATGTTTATATATTAATTTTTATTAATGTTTTTATATTATTATTTTTTTAATATAGGATCCTCCGTCACCTGACGATCAGGAGACGGCGACTGCGGACAATCCAACATACTTAGTTATGATTTTGTATTATTGATTGTGTATGATTGTGTATGTTAGCATTTATGATTGTGTATGATTTTGTTATGTTTGTGTTATGATTGTGTATGATTTTGTATTAGTTATGTTTTATTATTTTATGGTATGATTTTGTATTAGTTATGTTTTATTATTTTATGTTTCATTGTGAGTACCTTCTATTGTGGAATACATGAATATTTTAGCAGATTTATAATTTATTATTGTTAATTTCTATATATATTTTAAAAAATATTACATATTTTCGATGATTTTTCCGACGGATGGTGTCTGTCGAAATTTGGAGTTGGCCGATGGAACATATCTATCGATATTTCTGTCGGAAGTTCCGACGGAATAGTTTCCGACAGATATTCTGACAGATTTCGGTCGGAATTCACTGACCAATTTTTCGACAATGCTTCCAACTAATTTTCTTCGGAAGTTACCGACTACTTTTTCGACAGAATATTCTGTCGAAATTTCCGACGGAATACCGACGGATTAAGTATCCATCGATAATTTCTGACCAAAATTTTTCGACATCTTCCGAAGGCCGTTCGACAGA
This sequence comes from Colocasia esculenta, assembly GCA_014218235.1. Lineage (NCBI taxonomy): Eukaryota > Viridiplantae > Streptophyta > Magnoliopsida > Alismatales > Araceae > Colocasia > Colocasia esculenta. Next base: position 15,833 of record JACBKR010000894.1, read on the forward strand.
AAGTTGTCAGAAGACACTGTTTCCGACGGATTTCCGTCAGATTTCCGACGGCGTGTATCCGTCGGAAATGCCACTTTTTCTTGTGGTGCTGCAAAAGACCGAGCTTGGAGCCTGTTCCTCGAAACTTACCAGCTTAACTCATAGCAAACGATTTGATAAGGCCCAGTGGGACTCCCGGTTAACCCCTTCCCTGGGGTAGAGGAGATACTATTTTTTTCTTTAAAAAAACATCATAAAAATTTAAATATTATTATATTATATATAATATATTGTTTATTTTTTATTTTTTCAGGTGAAAATAAGTGGAGTCAAGAATGACAGTTGACTCAATAAAATAAGTTAACTAAAAAATAACAACTAAAATAAAAAAAATATTTTTTGAGGTTAGTCTACTCTTAGTTAGGCTATCATTGGGAGTAACTTTCAGACAAAATAGAAGGATGGGAGCTGCTAGCTGCTTGTCTGGGCGGCGAAGTTAGTTTCTCTGTCTGGGCTATCATCGTTGTAATACCCCAGAATTTTTATTTATTAAAAATTCATGAGTAATAAAGTTATTAGACTTAAACATTAGTCATAAATTGAAAAAATGATATTTGTGTATAATTAATGGTACCGAGTGTTACCCAGTGTCGTGCATAGAAGTGTGCGCTCCCACAGGGCGACACTGGAAAACGACAACGAAATAAAAATCTGATAATACCATAAATTCTAGAAAAATGTGGAGAAGTCAGAAATGTAATTATCCAAATTTTTCGACGCGCGAATTTTGAGATTAAGTTGACGCGACTATTTTTCGGGTGATTTTTCACCTAGTGTAAAATAAAATAAAAAATTTAATAAAAATCATCATAACTGTAAAACCATCACATTAGGTTATGGTTGAAATTTGAACTCAAACGGACACCATTTGGATGTGTTGCATAATGATCATTGGACCAGTTGAATTATGGGTCAATTACGGTAAGCCATTTTTGGGATTTTCTGATGGCTTACGTGTAAGGCCCTTGAAGAGCCACCACACCTAAGATTGGGTCATCATTACCACTACATGCGTGTAACCAAGGTAAAAGCTACATGGGCTACGTGTTAAAGCATGGGTTAAAAGATTCTTACCACGACACATTAGCCATCGACCTGTCGTTGTGCATGGGAGGCACCTCTGGTTATAAATATGCCTTTGTGACCATCGTAGCCAATTTTCTCTTCTTGCTCTACTGTTATGCTGTTGCCATTGCACTGGGTAACCTCATGTTGAGAGGTTTCTGAGTGCTAAACTCTGTGAAGAAGCCATTTCGAGAGAAATGTTATCTTTCTCTTAGTCGTACATTTCTTGCCCTGTTCAAGTTATTGGGTTGTTGTGTGTTGCTGCTATTGAGTCTATGAAGAAGCTTACTTTTCCAGTGCAACAACAACTGCTAAGATCACAATACTGCAAAACTCTCTTCATTTCTCTATATTTGTGGAATTCTTTCTCGGGGAACCTTTCACTCTTCGGTAAGGTAGGATTCAATTCTTCATTCTTTCTCTTCACTCTTGGATTGATAGTTTGGAGTGAATCGTACCTTGTATTTGTCATGCTGTAGTTAGAAGATATGTTCTTGGTAGAACTATGTTCTTCATCATTCTTTAGTGAGTTCTTAATCCTTGGAGGTCACATATTGTTCCTTCCCACTTCAATTTAGTCAAAATCTGAAGTTGTATCAATGTTCTTGTGTACTGTAGATAGAACCATGATGGTTCTTTCTCCTTGTGAAATTGATTTACTGTAAGATCATGGAGGTCTTAAGTAAGTAAACTTGATAAGTGATTAGTAGAATAAGAGAAGAAAGTCTAAGAGAAAGACTTTCCATCCATCTTCCTTGAATTTAACTTGTTGCTAACCACACATGTGAATTGGGTTCCATGGTCTTCTTCCTTTTCTTGTCATGTAATCTTCATGTTTGAAGCTAAGTTTACACTTTCCTAAGGTCCTAATCATGTTAGGAATGATAGAGGAGTTTGTTAGCACCATTTCTAGCTGGTTTAGAACAATTTCTGAAAGTTTACCTAAGATCTGTCGATAAACGAATTCCCCACTGTCGACAGAAAGCCATTTCCTGAAACCAGAAAATGCCACCTGTATAGATCTGTCGACAGATCTCCACAGAACAGAAATCCTGTCTCTGGAAACCAGCCCCTGTCGACAGCCATCTTCAGCCTGTCGACAGGTACTGACAGGGACATGATTCTAGTGTCTAGTTGGCCCCATTTCTTGATACAAATCCTACCTAATTATACCAACTAATAGTCCACCTAAATCTTATGGTTTTTGCTACCTAAAAACCTACTAAAATCAGTCATGTACCCTTCTTTGTACCATGAATTATTTCTCCGAAGTTTCGAACAACATTGACCTCGAAGGACTACCAATCTCTGAAATCAGTAAGAAAACATAGTTTCTTCACTCATATGTGTAAACTTTGAATGAACCCTTGTGGTTTTACCTACTAAACTCAGTCATGAACCTTTCATTCCATCATGAGTAATTTCTTCAAAGTTACGAACAAAGTTGTTCTTGTGAGATTTCTAAATTCTGAAACTAGTGAAGGAACAGAGTTCCTTAATTCTTGTGTGTGATTCATGAGTGAATCTTTGTATACCTTGATTCATTATAAGGATAAGTGTGTGATGATGACACTTTGCGAGTCTTGGGACTCATTCGAGAAAAATGCCTGGCAAATAAGGGCTGGTTAAGTCCTGGGGAGAGCGCCCGAATTCGTTAGTGGCTGCGCGGGGGCGATAAGGACGTCGTGGATGTTGGCATGCATCAATTCGTGCTTGATTGGTCATCATGTCATGCTTGTGTGTGTGATATTGTATTTGATTATGAACTCTAGTATCATCCTGAATTACTGATTCTAATTCCAACAGTGTGCTTGTTCAACACATGTTATTGAATGATCTTGTGTTTTCGTCATTGGAACACACCATGTTAACGATCTTTACTCGTTCTACCTTGGATATATGTATCTTAATCCTTTTAGAAGAGTTGATTCCTACTGGCTAGTTAGCTCATTCAATTTAATATTTCAGGTGAACGAGATGGTGGTACTGCTTAAGGGGGATTTGAGTGTTAAGAGGACCACTTTATATCAAGAAGTGCTATGCAGTTAGTTTTTGTTTACCTTGTAATTATAAGTGAGAATGTAATAAGGATACAATTACTTTTGTTTGATCCTCATTCAGACTAAAATGAGGAGTATCGTGTAATAATTTCTACAAACTTAGTTGGTATGAATGAACTGTGTGTTACTCGTCGTGCATAAAATCTGTCATATTCGGTAAATGTAGTTTTGCTAGAACGTGACAATCGTTAAGTTTTAGGGTCTCAACGGGCTGAGCCGACCCGAAAGCCCACGGGCTGGGCAGTCAAGCGCCAGGGTGTAGCTTGCATCCCAGGCCCATGACTAGCCCAGTGATTAGGGCCCATGTTTTTGTCACGTCCCGTCATTTAATATAACTATAAATGCCGGAATGTGAGCGAATGAGGAATCAAGAGTATAACTTAAACTAGTTGAGTAGAAAATTTCTTTATCTGTCACGTCCTAGCAAATTTCATTTACTGCACATGACCGATATAAAACACGAGAAATTTACATTAACATAAACATTTGTTTAGCGGAAGCTTATTACATAACATTCCTCATTTCAGTCTAAATGAGGAATAAACAAAAGAAAACTGTAGTATTATTACATTCCAACTACTCAAAAAGAAATAAAAGTTGATGACTCGTAGGATGATGGACGGTCCCCTCAGCACACACATCCCTCCCTTAACCTTCATTTTCAATTGGACAACCTGAAAAGATAGGAAGAATGAGCTAACTAGCCCAGTAGAATTCAATTCCTTAAAATAGAAAGGATTCACATGTATACTATCAAGAATAGGAACATGTCTACGGTAAACACTGAGTGGTCAAGACAATGAACACTAAGTCAAACCGATAACACCTGTAGAACAAAACAGTATAGAACATGATCAATAACTCAGGAAGATACTTAAGTTCAGTATCAGTCAGGTATTCGCACACATATGTATGAGATGATGACTAATCAGGCAGGAAATGATGCATGCCAACATCCAGTAGTCCTCATTGTCCCCGCGCGGCCACTGACAAATTCGGGTGCTCCTCCCGGACTGAACCAGCCCCTTGCACAGGCATAATTCTCAAATGAGTCCAAAGACTCACAACTTGTCATCATAACATACTCACTCAGGTAATGGCTCAAGGGTACACATGTACTCAACATGTCTTACACAACAAGAATTTGGGGTTACTTTCACTGATTTCACAATGGATGTCTTAACACAGACCAAAGGTAGTTGAAAGTTCAAGTTCAGAAATGTACAGTAGGTACAAGAATCAAATTAGTTTAAGATGTCCAAGAATAATCCAAAGATTGACATAAATGATATTTAAATGGTTCATCAAAGTGGTATAATAGTTTAGAATCCAAGAAAATGGAAAAGTCAACGGAAGAATACATCACGAGGATAGTCATGAAATCTATATGATTGATTGAACCATTCATTTACTAATTCTAATTTAGAGTTGGAGATAATAACATGTCAAGGTGAAAGTCATATTGATGTAATTTAAGGGATGAGCAGGGTTGACCTTTCTTTCAGTAGGAGAGGGCTCCATTGGAGAAGTCATATGCGTGTTTATCATTTTTCACCGGGCCTTGCATTTTTATCATCCTACTAGGTTTACTTGAATTATGAGATTTTTAGGTAGGCCAAATTGTGAGAGATTAGAAAGACGCTATTTTTATGGAATCGCCAAATCGCGTTTTTCTTCTTCGGTGGGAGAGTTGACTTTTTATTGGTAAGAGATATGATTTTTCTGATATTTTTATTGGATTCAAATGGGGGGTACTTCCTTATTTACATGTAATATCTTAAGTAAATGTATATAACATTTACTTAAATGATATGGAATGTAAATAAGGTATGAGTTTGCAGTCTTGCAGAGGTTCTGCTGACACTTCTGAAGGAAGCAGTCCTGACAGAAACACAGAAATCTGGCTAAGTCTTCTACATATATGTGAGTCGAATCATGTATAAATGGGTGAGTCGAATATGTATAAATGGGTGAGTCGATTCATGTAGTCGAATCATGTATAAATGGGTGAGTCGAATCATGTGAGTCGAATCATGTATAAATGGGTGAGTCGAATCATGTGAGTCGAATCATGTACAAATGGGTGAGTTGAATCATGTATAAATGGGTGAGTCGATTCATGTAGTCGAATCATGTATAAATGGGTGAGTCGAATATGTGAGTCGAATCATGTACAAATGGGTGAGTCGAATCATGTATAAATGGGTGAGTCGATTCATGTAGTCGAATCATGTATAAATGGTGAGTCGATTCATGTATAAAGGGTGAGTCGATTCATGTATAAATGGGTGAGTCGATTCATGTAGTCGAATCATGTATAAATGGGTGAGTCGAATATGTATAAATGGGTGAGTCGATTCATGTAGTCGAATCATGTATAAATGGGTGAGTCGAATATGTGAGTCGAATCATGTACAAATGGGTGAGTCGAATCATGTATAAATTGGTAGTCGAATATGGTACTGTAGCAGTCGAATGTGGCAGTCGAATTATGTATAAACTGGTAGTCGAATTACATGTAAACTCACAATCTGATAATTAAACTTTTTAACAGGGTGTTGGATAGTCTCTCAGCAACTAGTATGATCATATGTGTGTACAGGGATGTGCACTCTAGGATTGTAAGGATGGTTCTAACCATGTTGAGTTAGAAACCTAATCATATGAGTACTCTAGAAATGCTTTTATCTCCACGGCAGGGATTCCAATGTGGTGTAAAACGCATAGAATGCCATGAACAATCCAACAGCAACTTGATAGTCAAAACAAGGATCAGATAAGAGAAGGAAAAGAAGTGAATCCTTCACAGGAGATTTCATAGCAAGTCAGGTGACTAAGATTGAGAGAGAAGGAAAAGAATTCTACCTTACTGATTTGGAGTAAGCTTTCCCTTAACACAAACTCCCCAAAAATAGGGAAAAGAAGAGAAAGCTTGCAGCAGTTGGAGAGATCTGATCTATATCAACCGAAGTAAGAGTAACACACATCAAGTAGCTCCAACCCCAAGATCTGCAGCCCCTTTTTGCTCAGAAGTAGTAACAGGAAACACTAGAAGAAGAAAAAGAAGAAAAGAACGCAGGAAAGAGAAGATGAATGGGATGGTATGGTTTTTATAAGATGGAGGATGAGCCTTATCCCTCACAACCCTCCCAGGATAAGGATCGTCAATCCACTGACACGAAGCCACTCCAGATAAGGATGGTTTAAAACGCACATGGCCTTCCCAACTTAGCCCCCAAGTCTCTTACTACGTAATTGGGTTACGTAATTCATGTTTAATTCATTTAGGTTCTTTGGGGCACTTGTTCTATACTTGAATGACACCCAAATAAGATGAAATTTTAGATATAAGCTAATTAAGATATAACTTGAATTATGATGATTTTTATTTAAATTTTAGAATTTATTTTACACAGGGTGAAAAATCACCCGAAAAATAGTCGCGACGGCTTAACCTCGAAGTCCGCGCGTCAATAAATCTGGATATTTATGTTTAATTATCTCCACATTTTTCTGGGAATTATGGTGTTCTCAGATTTATTTTTCGTTATAGTTTTCCGGTGTCGCCCTGTCGGAGCGCGCACCTTGGCGTACGACACAGGGATAACGTACGTCAACCTTAATTAAACCCAGATCTTAATTATTTCAATTTAATGACAAAATTAATGTATAATAACCACATTATTTATATTTTCCTAACACTTTAATATTTGGGGTGTTACAGTTTAGCTGGGCCAACCCGTTTTGACCCACCAGGTGTAAGATCTTTTGTGCCTTGGCTTTCGTGGATGAAAATTGGTTTTCCTAGCTTTCCCATACTTCACTCTAGCCAATAAAAATATGCCACATCATCACTTAGAGGAAGAGGATGAAGACTTAATAAAGGAGAGAGTTGTGGTGAATGTTCATTGGTGTGTTAAAAAAGTGTCAAGAAAAAGAGTTATTAAATCATTTTGTTTCGAGAAGCACTTGTTATCTGGTTTAAAAAAAAAAAAATACTCGAATAATTTGTACTCGCAAACACATGAACGACATGTGTTTATAGGGACATTTTTACTAGACGAAAATGTGCCTCTTTTGCTTTAGGGATCCTCTTCTTCAGGTGGCAGGGTGTAGGTTTAAATCTATGCACTGTTGTACAAAGATTTCCATGAGACTGCGCCATTCCCCTTCCTCTTCTAGCAAAAGGCACGAGCGAAGTGCAGATAGATGACTAGCTTTGCAGTACTGTGCCCAGTGAGGTGTCACTAAAGATGTGTGCGATTGAGGTCACTAGATAACCAGTTGTCCCCGCTTCTGCTGCTCACCCTGCTGTCGATCAGCATTACATGAAAGAGAAAGGCTTTCTACACTTGGTGAAAGTACAGAAATACCTAGTCATCCTGTACTTCTTCCCTTCCATTAGTGGAAAAGAGGAGAGAGGTCTATGTGGCAGCTTCATTCCCACCAATGGGAGGGGGGAAGTGCAGGATGACTAGACATTTCTGCACTTTCACAAGTGCAGAAAGCCTTTCTCTACATGAAAAGTACTGATGAAGCTCCCAATCGCAAAGACGCTCACGAACATAGCCAAGTTTGGGCTCCTCAAACCATGCATACTCTTGCAATGCCACCACGGTGAAAACTTCTGAGATCCTATACAAAACGTGTTGAGTTGGGGCGAATCTATTGTGGGGTCCATTGCCCTCACTGAAATTTGAAATTTTTTTAATATGAACCACTTATTTATGGCACCTTATCTTACCAAGATGTATAAGCCCTCTTTCTTGAGATCGAGCTTTCGTCTTATCTTCCTGAAATATGAAAATATGAATTTGTGTCTGTAGACATATGTGGATGAGATCTGTTGTTATGTGTTCAAACATTTCATCCGGACAACAAAAATTTCATAAACTTCATGTATCATATATGGATGCCATATTTTGATAACATTTTTACAACCCAACAAATAGATAGCTCTCAATAGTTTTGTAAACAACTGGTACAAACTTTCGTTGGAGGATGTGTTTGAGACTTCCAAGACTCACTAGAGCTCAAAATGTCCAACATAATTATAAATAATCTAAATTGAGTAAACATGATTGTTTAGTGGCCAAACTAGTATACAATATCCGGAGACTTGATTATTCTTTTTCCTTGTGGACTGTAGCCATTAGTTTAGTGTGTTAATCTTATAAGTAGGTGAAGTGTTTATAATGTCAAGAATAACTTTGATAATGTTTATAAAGTTATTTCTATTTTTTTGTGAAGCAAAGGAAATGGACATTGGTTGTTTTATGAAATTTTTTTTTGAGATTAAAAATAAAATCACTTTGATAATATTTTTATTTGTAATGTCAGATGTTAATATTTCTATATCCAAATTATGTTGCCCCCTCTGAATTTTTTTTTTTTTTTGGGATCTGCGACTGCTGCTGAGGAAGTAACCGCTACAGGCTCATGGGAACTTTTGCCTTTGGCAGATCAATCAGCCCGAAATCTCCAGCAGTTTGGAGTTTTCTCGTTTCCACGAGAGCAGACCACCACCATGGTCACAATGGAGAGAAGCATCCCGATGCCGATGCTCTGAAGTAGGCACTATGGCTGACAGCTGACGGTATCTCGGTGAAAGTTTTGGCGATGGGAATGATCACATGCACGGTCGGAGGTGCGACAACGGAAACCCTAATGGTGCTCTAGAACGATCACATGCACGGTCGTAGATGGGCATTGGCAAGAAGGAGACAACGGAAACGCTAATGGAGCTCTGGAACGATCACATGCACGGTCGTAGATGGGCAAGAAGGCGACAACGGAAACGCTAATGGAGCTCTGCACTGCTGCAGTCCATGTTGCTGCATGCCTTAGCTCAGTGAAGAGGGTTGAGATCTGTGCATACACAACAGTGCATGTCAAATAAAAAAAAGTGTATTAAATTAGACACGTCCTGACACTTGTCTTTGAGGAGTTATAATATCTTAATTTTCCACTCCCACTTTGCTTAAAACCATAAAAAAGTGGCACAAACCCGCAGATGAATGAACCACAAGACATGCACGAAATTGGAGTGTGCCAAGTGATTAAGGCTGTAAACATAAACAGATCCAGATAATATTTAGATTTGATTCGATTGGAATTTGTATCTGATTATTTGAATATTATCTGTTAATAGATATTGACGGAGCGGATTTTGGATACGAATATTATCTGAATAATAAACGGAGGGAAACAGATGATGTGCTCCGTTTAAGATCCGCTCCGAAATGAAGTTATATTTGACCATTAGATATTAAATTAATGATTTATATATAATTATAAATATATATAATATATTTAATATTAATATTTTGTTTAGAGAATATTTTTTATATTTGAACTTTTTTTAAAATTTTACCGATTGTTTTTAATTTTTTTAATGATATTTAGATCACTCGATATCTTTTATTAAGCTTATATTTTTGAAGCGGATAATGTCCGTATCTACTCTGAATTCGAAAATTATCCAATTAAATTATCCGCTTCGTATTCGAATTATATTCGGAACGGATATGAATTATCTAATTAACTATTCGGATCGAAATCGAAAAATCCATATCCACTCCGTTTACAGCGCTACGCGTGATGGAAGGAGAGAGGGTACCTCCTCCCCTCCCAACTCTCTATAACACACTCCAATCAAGGTGTACAACCAAGATCAACCGTTTTCTATGTCAAACAAGATGTTCAGATGAGGAAAACCTGAGCAACCTTGCAGTATTCCGACTGTGTATTCTTTGTTGTCTTGCTCTCTCAGAGACAAACAATATTGGCAGCTCTCAACAGGCATGCATAAAATGCACAAGAAGCAGATTCGCAACGGCGAAGAAAATTGTTAATAGATAGCAAGGTCGTCCTCCTCATAAGTCAAATATCAAACTAATCTAGGGTGGTTCTGATCACGTTGTGGTGGTATGTTCCTGTTTGGGCCGGAGCCAAATGGACCTCCACTAAAGAAGATGGGGAAGACGAACGCTGGTGCGGACGGGAGCCTGCAAAACCAGAACTGAATCAGGGGGCCTGGTGAAGACCGGGAAAACCCACCGATGCCTAAGTCAGTAACAAGCTTGCAATGCAGGGGTTTTGAATGTAAAAGCGTGTTCGCGTTGGGGAGAACGTACCAGTGCATGGTGCTGTACCTGTACCTTTATACACGTAGGCGATGAAGCAGGCATGCGTAACGCAAGTGGATCGTGCCTGGAAAGACGCCTTGATGGACGCGCATAACGGGTGGAGTTATGCGCTCAGATGTCCGTTGGGATGCCAGGCGGTTAACGCACGTCTTGATGAAGGGGCACGTAGCCCGGGGCGGTTATAACCGGGGCGCAGGTCGGAAGACCTGCTCGGTACCCTTTGGACATGCTTTCCGAGCAGGTGACCCGCATGGGGCTCGAACGTGCTGTTCGGTAGCATCCAGAGTTGTTCCGCGCAGCAGTTTAACGCCCCTGTTCGGAAGTATTCCGCTAAAGAGCTCGACAATGCTTTACCAGGGACGACAGGCACGTGGGGCCCTTTTGACCGTCCGTACAGAGGCATGGGCCCTTTTGACCGGTCCGTACGCGCATAACGGAGGGAAACAGATGATGTGCTCCATTTAAGATCTGCTTCGAAATAAGTTATATTTGACCATTAGATATTAAATTAATGATTTATATATAATTATAAGGAGAATTAATTGCAGGTCCCTGGCAGGGATCTGATATTAATTTCAGTCCCTGTCAACTTTTTCCAAGCCATGCGGTCCTTACTTTATGCAGGACTTATTTTTAGGTCCCTGCTTTTTGTCCCCGTTATCCTCCCCCGTTATCTCAATGTGTGTAACCGTTATCCCAAAAGTGTGTAACTTGTTACCCATTACACATATAACTGTGTACACAATTACACAGTTACCCAGTTACCCACTTACTCCGTTACCCAGTTACTCAGTTACCCAGTTACATACTTACACAGTTACACATGAAACTATGTAACTACATAGAAATTTTATAAGTTTGTAACTCTATAATTAGGGCTTACCTAATTACATAGTTACATAGTTTTAGAGGATTTATCTAATTATTTTATAACCGTTATCCCAAAAGTGTGTAACTTGTTACCCAGTTACACATATAACTGTGTTACCTATTACTCAGTTACCCAGTTACATACCTACACAATTACACATGAAACTATGTAACTACATAGAAATTTTATAAGTTTGTAACTCTATAATTAGGGCTTACCTAATTACATAGTTACATAGTTTTAGAAGTATTATCTAATTATTTTATAATCGTTATCCCAAAAGTGTGTAAGTACGTACTTACACACAGTTACATATAAATCCTGTAATTGTGTAACTTGTTACCCAGTTACACATGTAACTATTACCCAGTTACATACTTACACAGTTACACATGAAACTATGTAACTATATAGAAATTTTATAAGTTTATAACTCTATAATTAGGGCTTACCTAATTACATAGTTACATAGTTTTAGAATGATTTTACCTAATTATTTTATAACTGTTATCCCAAAAGTGTGTAAGCACGTACTTACACAGTTACATATAAATCATGTATTGTGTAACTTGTTACACAGTTACCATGTAACTGTGTTACACAGTTACCCAGTTACATACTTACACAGTTACACATGAAACTATGTAACTACATAGAAATTTTATAAGTTTGTAACTCTATAATTAGGGCTTACCTAATTACATAGTTACATAGTTTTTATGTAGTTACATAGTTTCTATAATTAGGGCTTACCTAATTACATAGTTATATAGTTTCTATAATTAGGACTTACCTAATTACATAGTTACATAGTTTCTACAATTAAGGCTTACCTAATTTCCATTCTGCCTGACAATGGCTGTCGAAAGCCAGGCTATCGACAGACACTATCAGGACCTCATTTAAACTAATTTTTAATAGAAATGGGGTCCTTTTCATTTCAAAGCACACAGTCTCAAGACGCCAGGAGGAATCTACGTTAGCCATCGAAAAGGAAAGATAATTTAATCCAAACGTTCACATAATTTTAAAATATCCACCCCCAGACGTCAGAAAACCCAAACCGTTTATCTAACTTAAATTAGAATCTAGATAGATTCAGCAGTAAATATCTATTAACACCCAAGCACGTGATTTTAATAGATATTTACTGTTTAATCTATCTAGGAGTTTATGTTAAAATCTTAAAATTTTAGATTAAAACCCAAACCCTTCTATTAAAAATTAGTTTAAATGGGTCCTGATAGTGTTTGTCGACAGCCACTGTCAGGCAGAATGGAACCCATGGGGCAACCTAAAAATCTCAGAAATTCCCCACCGTAATTGAACAATAATTCGGCTGGTCTAATTGTCCACATTTTTATATATTCAAACGATGTTTGTTTATGTTACTATTTTTAACCATAGACTAATGTGATAGGTTTACAAATTACAGTAATTTTAGTTTAATTTTTAGATTTTATCTTACAATTAAAATTTTCCAGAGCGTTACACATACTTACATGTATAACTGGGTATGTTACACAGTTATAGAATTTACATATTTACATGATTACATACTTACATGTGTAACTGGGTAAGTTCACACAGTTACAGAATTTACATACTTACCCAGTTACACATGTAACTGTGTAAGTACGTACTTACGCAGTTACACATTTTTGATATATTACGAATTAAAATAATTAGATAAATCTTTCTAAAACTATGTAACTATATATGTAATTAGGTAAGCCCTAATTATAGAGTTACAAACTTATAAAATTTCTATGTAGTTACATAATTCATGTGTAACTGGGTAAGTATGTAATTACATACTTACATGTGTAACTGGGTACACAGTTACATGTGTAACTGGGTAAGTTACACAATTACAGGATTTATATGTAACTGTGTAAGTACGTACTTACACACTTTTGGGATAACAGTTATAAAATAATTAGGTGAATCTTTCTAAAACTATGTAACTATATGTAATTAGGTAAACCCTAATTATAGAGTTACAAACTTATAAAATTTCTATGTAGTTACATAGTTTCATGTGTAACTGTGTAAGTATGTAGCTAGGTAACTGAGTAACTTGATAACTGAGTAACTGGGTAACTGTGTAACACAGTTATATGTGTAACTGGGTAACAAGTTACACACTTTTGGGATAACAGTTACACACTTTGAGATAACGGGGGAGGATAACGGGGATAAAAAGTAGGGACCTAAAAATAAGTCCTGCAAAAGCAAGGACCGCATGGCTTGGAAAAAGCTGACAGGGACCTGAAATTAATGTCAGATCCCTGCGAGGGACATGTAATTAATTCTCCCTAATTATAAATATATAATATATCTAATATTAATATTTTGTTTAGAGAATATTTTTTATATTTGAACTTTTTTAAAAAAATTTACATATTGTTTTTAATTTTTTTAATGATATTTAGATCACTCAATTTTTTTATTAAGCTTATATTTTCGAAGCGGATAATATCTGTATCCGCTCTGAATTTAAAAATTATCTAATTAAATTATCCGCTTCGTATTCGAATTATATTCGGAGCGGATACGAATTATATAATTAACTATTCGGATCGGAATCGAAAAATCCATATCCCCACCCGTTTACAGCCCTACGCGTGATGGAGGAGAGAGGGTACCTTCTCCCCTCCCAACTCTCTATAACACACTCCAATCAAGGTGTACACCAAGATCAACTGTTTTCTATGTCAAACAAGATGTTCAGATGAGGAACAACCTGAGCAACCCTTGCAGTATTCCGACTGTATTCTTTGTTAAGTCTTGCTCTCTCAAAGACAAACAATATTGGCAGCTCTCAACAGGCACGCATAAAATGCACAAGAAGCAGATTCACAACGGCGAAGAAAATTGTTAAATAGATAGCAAGGTCGTCCTCCTCATAAGTCAAATATCAAACTAATCTAGGGTGGTTCTGATCACGTGAATGATTCAATAGCTTGGCAAAGTTTGGCTCTCTGATTTGCTCGCAGGAAGGTTAGTACTAAAGCTGCAATAAAATTTGAAATTTTAAAATTTTGACCTGATTTCAATAAAAAATATTGATTTTAAAATTAAAATGATAATGATAATATATCAAAATTGGTATTGATATTTCAAAATTATTGGAATTGTAATCAAATTGAAAAATAATTAAAATCAAAATCGATATCGGATCTTACGATAATTATCCATAAATTTGAAAGATAGTGTCATGGTAAACATACTAGTTTATCTTAATTTCAATTCCGATAATATAATCGAAATTAGGATTAACCATTCCGATTATATTGGAATCAAAATCGAAACTATATTTCAATTATTAAAATAAAAAAATCCAAATTTGACCCATTTGCAGCCCCTAGTTAGCACCATTGAAATGACATTGTTGACAAGAAAGGTTCTAGCAGTCATGCAAGACACTATAAAAACTAGAGAAGATTTTGTGCACTTTCAAAAGTGCACAAAATATAATCCACATAGATAAAAAATCCATGTGGCATCATCCACATAGGTTGATAGTCCATATAATACTCAAAAAAATGATGTCACATGAGTTAGTTGTCCATGTGAATTGTACTTTATGTATTTTTAAAAATACATAAATCTTTCTCTAAAAACTAAGAAGCTCTTAACTAATTGCCTACATGGACGGATCATGCGCCGCTCAAGGAAGAAGGCTTTTCTCTACTTCAACCCCCACCATATTTGGACTCGTTCTATCTCACGGCAACTGCTTCTTCAGGGCATTCCACCTTAGTGGAAAGGGTATTTTGAATATTGGTGCTAATATACTTCCATTACATAAATGTACTAAATCCCACATCCTTTGAGGATATCAGGACTCAGAGCGGCGCTGAGGCCCCAAGGCCTATGTTGACAGGGTCCAAAGGCAGTTAATGGGGGACATCCAAAGGACTTTGGAAACATCATACAGAGCCTTAACACTTGGACTGACGAGGCCGTCAGCCCGTCAGGGAATGCTATCTTAACCCAGTTTGATTAAGATAAAACAAGGATTCATGTCTAAGAAATGTTTTACAAAGAGACTGTGAAGATAGTTGAAAGTTTCTTCATGCTACACAATTACCTTTCCTCTTGTAGCGGAAGGCACGAGCAACGTACGGATAGATGAGTAGCTGCACAGCACCGACCCAGCGAGGAGCCAATAGAAGTAATCGAGATGTGCGTGCGGTTTTATTGGAGAACCAACTCTCCCCACTTCTGCGGCTCACCTTGTCGATCACTGATACAAGGAAACTACTAATGAAGGTCCCAATCCCAAATATGCTCAAGTAAAGAGCCAAGCCCAGGCTCCTGAACCCATCAGGCACTTGGTCATAGAAGAACTCTTGCAATCCCACCATGGTGAAAGCTTCTGAGATCCCGTCTAGGATGTACTGGGGAGCTAACCACCACAGGCTCATGGGAACCATTGCCTTGGGTTGATCAATAAGCCCAAAATCCTTAGCGGTTTGGAGCCTTTTCGTCTCTACAGCAGCAGCTGTTAACAGGGCCACACTGAGAGAAGCATCCCGATGCCGATTCTTTGAAGCGTAGTCACACCTGATGGTATCCCAGTGAACATTCTGGGCCGTGGGAACAATAACACGGTCGTAGATGGGCACAAAGGCGACAATTGAGACGCTAATGAAGCTCTGCAGTGCTGCAGGGGGCACTAGCAAAGTCGGGGTTATTCTCCTGTCCATGGTGCTGCCTTGCTTGGTATAGAATGTCGATGACTGTGCCAACACGACCGCATATATCAAACAGGCCGCCCATATCGGAAACAATCTGAATAGTTCTTGCAGTGTGCTGCATTCTTCATTATCTTGCTGATCACTCAGAGATGAACATTGGGCGCCGTCAACGGACCTGAGTACACCCAAAAGTTGTTAACATGATCTAAGAAGAAGCATATACTTTGCAAGATAAATTGCCATCCAGATAACCCATATCCAACCAATTTTGCGTGGTTGTGATGTGATGCGAAAATATTACCCTTAAAATGGTGATTAGCTAATGTCTGAGTTAAAATTTTGGCATGGAAGGTTCCGCTGTGTGCAACACACCTATACAGATAGATGAATGGACAAAGAGGGGGGGGGGGGTGGACATTGAAGTGGCGTCACCTGAATGAATGAGCAACTTTAGGAAGAAGGGCATCGTTTGCTTCAACCTCCTTCATATTGGGACTCGTTCTATCTGAGGAACATCGGTTCTGCAAGCTCTTCCACACTTTGGCACACACTTGAGCGAGTTCAGTGAATGGGCCTTTACTTGAGAGGACATAGAAACGGTATGTTCTGGTACCCATCAGAAGATGACAAGGGCGATCACCATGGACACACACAAGGCAATCCAAAGCCAAGGCCCCAGCTGACGTAGTCCTGAACGTAGTTCAAGATCAGAAGAGTGAATGTTGTGCCAGAGCATATCCCAAGTACCACCAATTGAAGAACGAGCTCTTGGACTGCTTTCCTCCGGATCGTTCTCGTAGAATTGATCAGCTCCAAATGCTGCACGCACGGCTTGTGGCCGCCTTGTGCAAATGCCACCAGATACACCGAGAAGTAGAAAAATGCGACCTGGAATTGGGTAGGAAGACAAGCCTCGGAATCGATTGCCTTGCTGCACCTGGGAGGGCGGAGGAAGGGAGCGACTGCAGATAATGTGAGCATTCCCAGTCCCTGCAATCGCAACTGAAGGCATCTAGTGAATCATTACATGAATCATTGGCCAAAGAAATTTTAAGAAAAAATAATAAAAAAATAATTCTGGAGCATATCTAGGTAGATGTGTTGAGATGCAACAGGGGTTAGTCTGCACACGGCTAAAATCAGAAACAGAGTTGGTGGCATTAGGTCAGCTCCAAATTCACCACAATCGCAATGATACGAAATTTTATAAACCAGCCTGCTCTGCTTTCGGGTACCTAAATTCTGAAAATTTCGCAGACCCATTGCCCCAGGATTATATTTTGATACATCATCAGACACTTGTTAGAGAGAATACATGGTCATATTATTTTCGCGATAGGAGATCTGGACCTTCACAATAGCTCTGTATTCTTTTTTTTTTTTTTTTGATAACGAGAAAATCCCGTCCCGTGTGATTTTGTGGGCTCAGGGACACAATAGCTCTGTATTCAGTAACATAGAGCAACCCAAATTTCTCTATAATTATCAATGAAAAGTCGATGTCTAAATGAACAAAACTGTTCTTTTCTTCACTTCATCAAAAAAATTATGCCTATCATGCAAAGTATACTAACTGTTGGGGATGGGGGTATTATTGTAATTTCTCCTTTCCGCGTTGCCCTAGTCTCCATGTATATAAGGCAACGCTTCTTGTAATCGCTGGGTGGTATCAAGGAAGAGAACTCAGTGCGGCCGTGGACGTAGGAAGGCAAATCGCCTCTCCGAACCACGTAAAAATCTGTGTCCCTTTGTGTGTTCTCTCTTTCTCCTCTTTCTCCGTCTGGATTTCTGTTGCAGGTACATCTTTCTCCTAACACTAACAAGCATTCAATGAATTGTTCAGAAAAAGACGATTATTTCGAAAAATGAGGTCAAAAGAGACGATTATTAAAAATCCCACACCGTATGTGGTGCCGCTTGATGAGGAGGATTCAGAACCACGCTATGCAGATGTAGTGATTGGACGGAGAAGACGAAGTCAACCGGCTAATGGTATTTAACTAATTATCCAAAGAATAAATCGCAGAGGCGAACGCTACCAGGACGTAGAGATGGAGGCGAGGACGATCGTACGGTACCGCCCGATGTAGGAATCCGCAAGGAGGCCGCCGATGAGGTAAGCATCGAGGCCACGCCGCTCCACGCGTTCACGTTGGCAGCGGCGGACGCAGTGGACTCGCCGGCGGCCCCGTCCAGGTAGTCATGAGATTGGAGGAGACCCCGCAGTAGGCAAACCTCTCCGCGATCTCCACTCCTGCAGCACGAAAGCACCGTCACAGGACAGAGATCGCCAAAACTCCCCAAACGAAACTGTCCCGCCAAAAGAACCACAAGAGGGTCCGCTGGAAGAGCAACCGTACCGATGATGAAAAAGGCGGAGGTCCAACCGCCGGAGTCGGATCTGGAGGTGATAGGCCGCCGCGGTAGTCGACGACGCCTTCCATCGGGAGTGGCCGCCGGTGGCGAGCGGCTTGGCGTCCATTCCGCCTCCCCGTGCTCCTTCCCGACGCCGCCCGAGTCAGGTTCTGCGGCTGCCGCTACGAAGTTGAGAAGTGTGGGCGGGTGAGTGGCGGTCGCGCTTATAGTCAAATGACTTTGACTAGAATTTCACAAACTGTAATAAATTCGAGTCATCAGTCCAATTAAGTTCGAAAAGCATTTGATAGGATAAATAATTTATCAAGATTTTATCTCTAAAATATTAAAAATCTTACAAAATCTCACTTTCTCAGGTCTCTTTAATAACCAGATAAATTATCACTATATGTATAGCTTATCAATATTTATTCTCATTTTTTAATTTGATAGTTTATCTAGACACAGACAATATAAAAGTTTATCAGAGGTAAGAGGGTGAGTATTGCCTTTTACTGGGGTTTATCCTAGATAAGTCTTGGATAGTCAATTTCAAATTCCAAATTATTTTTTTAAAAAATCAGAAGTGATAAAAGAGAGATAATTTACCCTACCATTTTATCAAACCAGCCCAATAAATTTATCAATTTTGATAGCATTATCTATTAAATAAAAAATATTGCCATCAAAAGTATTTTTTTGTAAATAAACTAAACTTTTGTGCATTCTACAACAGTGATTAGTTGGTTTTTAATTGCGAATCAAAAGTATATATATAATTCATGAATGAGCAATAGCGGCAGATGGAGATATATATATATATATTATATATATATATAATAATTATATATATATATAATTTATTTGCTGGTGTCAAAATTTTATTGATTAAAATTCGGCATGAACTAATGTTATTGGGGTTTATTAAATTAGATTTTCGATACTTAGATTCTATCATCCAAGAGAACGGGAGATTTATAATGATGTAACACATATGATTAAGGTGGGTTGACAAAAATAGAGAAGTGGATCAAGAGTCCTCTGCGATCGTCGTATATCAGTGAAACTTAAAGAAAAGTTTTATAGAACGCAGTGAGATCTACTTTATATATAGTATCGAGTGTTGAGCAGTGCAAAAGAATACATTAACAAAATATGTGTGGTAGAGATGAAATGTGTGGGCGCCCCAAAATTCTACCATGGCTTTCCTGGCCCAGTCCCATTTAAAGGAGAAGACCCCTTAAAAAATAATTAAAAGGTCTCTTAAACAGGCCCAAGAAAAACCCATTATTTATGTCCCATATACCCCATGCTAGGAGGTCATCCTAAGCTAGCTCTCACCTCCCCACTATACTAGAAAAGCTGTTGTAGCAGCAGAAGGGAGGGCGGCTGGTAGGGGTGTAAATGAGCCGAGTAGTATGCTGCTCAAACTCTGTTCGTTAATTTTAATTGAGTTCGAGCCGAGCTCGAGTATTGAAAATATCTGTTCAACTCAGCTCGTTTAAATTTCTCGAGCTCGAGCTCTTAATGAGTATCTTAACGAGCTTAATTGAATTTGCGAGTTCGTATATATAAGTAAATCAAATCCACTACAGTAAAAAACTGATCGTTCATAAGACCTAATTTATCTTATTTCAAGTTCATATCTCAATAGTTTTGATAAGTTGCTTAATTTAACTATTTTAATATAATGTTTAAAAAATATTCATAATTTATCACAAGCATATGAAATTAATAGATAGACCCGCAAGAGATAGGGTTGGTGCGCGAAAAGGTAGTGGCGGTGCTGCAACTCCCCTTCACACACCGCCCAGAGCCCCATTTCATTTCTGCACCGTCGGTGACTGTACTGTGCGGTCGCCGAGAGCACCGTCTACCACTGACGGATGGTCCCCAGTGGTCGTCGGAGATGCCAGTGGCCGACAACGCGCCCCTCAGCCACACCGGAGGGTCCACCTACTGCGTATGTCGGTCTCGGGAGGAAGAAGATGCTTGATATGCTGGGGGACCTTGCAAACCTAAATTTGTGTTCATGCCCTATTTACATGATTTGTGTATATATCCTCATTTACATAATTTGTGTATATACACTGTGATTTAGTCTATACCATTTAAGCCCTCATAAATATTTTATATTGTAATAATAACTGTATAACAAATAAATATTTTTATATCAATATATACTTATTATATCTAAAGAAATATTAAATAAAGTGTTAACGAGTACTTACAAGCTCTTAATAAGTATTTAATCGAGCTCTTAACGAGCTGTTCACGAGTATAATCGAGCCGAGCTCATATGTGTTCAGACTCAAGTCGTTTATGATCGAGCTTTTTTTTGTTCAAGCTTGGTTCGTTAATTAAATAAACGAGTCGAGACCGAGCTTTTATCGAGTCGAGTTTCGAACTACTCGTCGAACGTATCGGCTCGTTACACCCCTAGCGGCTGGGCTTGCTCTTCTCCCCACCTTTTGACTGGCCACGCACAAAAAAAAAAAGGAGGAGTCTGGAACGTTCTTCTTGGGGGTTGGGTAGAGGCTGGGGAGGCTGCTAGCTGCTGCTTGGGGGCTGCTGAGGAGAAAGTTGGAGCCTGCCGCTTGGGGGCTGCGTGAAGAGGCTTGGTTGGGCTTCTCCTCTCTCCCTCTCCCACTGTGAAGGTTACGCAGAAAAGTGGAGAAGGGCTTCTCTTCTTCCCTGGTTGGCTGCTAGCAGGCGAAAAGGAGGGCTGCTTGGGGCTGGTTACGGGAGAAAAAGCAGAGCAAGGTTGTGAGGCTCCTGGATGCTTCCTTTCTTCCTGAAGGTTGAGGCAAAGAAAAGGGAGGGCTGCTGTAACTTGAGAAAGAGAAGAGAGAGCTAAAGAGAAGAAGAAAAGGAGGAAGAAGTGGTCCTCCCCAACTGACCTCACCTGGTCTCCCGGAAAAGAGAAGCAAAGGACCAAGTGAAGGAGAGAAGAAGGATGAGCAGGAGGGTTGAAGGGGTGAGAGGGTCTGCCGTGGCAGCCCCTTATGTTTTTATTTTATTTTATTTTTTGTTCCCTCTTCTATGTAATCTCCTCCCAAGAACAGTGAATAGAACTATTGTTTCCCATCTTCTTTTGCATAACGTTGGTTTTGGTAAACACATGGGTGTGTAGAAGTAGTTTTAAATGGCCATTCTATCCCCTTATTTGACTTGTTTGCATGAGATCAAAGTCCCTCTATGAGCATGGATTGTGATGTGTTTTTCTTCATGTTTTCTATTTATTTTCTTCTTATTTAAATCTTGTTGTTTTATCTCGTCTTGTTTGAGACATTAAGATGGGTACCGGTACCCCCTTTGCTCCCCAAGAGCATCCAACAAGGGAGCCATCCACAGCCATGCTCAGTTTTTATTACAAATAGCCTCATGTTTTGATGTGTTTTTCCTTGGTCTTTGAACCTTTACTCTGGAGATTGGAGCCTGATGTAAGGGGTCACGTAAGGCTATACGTGTGCCATCTTTGCTGGGCCCATGGACAGCCAAAGCTCTACCCGAACACCCAATCTTTGCTCCTCTGTTTAACTGTCTCATACCTTGTCGTATCGCTTTTTCATGAGGCGTTGAACAGAAGAATTAGGTAGCAAGTATCTGGGTCCGATTTGTGTTCGTGAAAGAGTTCATCTCATGTTAAGGTTTTGCGTTTCCGATCGGACCCCCAGATTCTTCTTGTGCTGTGAGAACCGGTCCCGGAAGACCTGCCGTATCGCTTTTCCATGAGCCGTTGAACATGAGGGTCAGATCACCAATATCTGGGCCCGATTCAAGTTCATAAATCGGTTCCTCATATCCTAAGGGTTTCGAGAACCAAGTCTAAATAGGCTTACCGTATCGCTTTTCCGCGCGGCTTTGAACATGAAAGGTTAGATAACCAATATCTGCGCCATCAAGTTCATAAATGGTTTTCTCATGTCTTAAGGGTTCTGTCCCTCAAATTTGATGCTCAGACCCCTCATAGATTTCGAGAATCAAGTCCAAATAGGCTTGCCGTATCGCTTTTCCCCCTACGACTTTGAACATAAAGGGTTGGATAGCCAATATCTGGGCCCAGTTCAAGTTCATAATTTGGTTCCTCATGTCCTAAGGGTTCCGTCCCCCAAATTGGACCCTCAGACCCTCATGCACCACAAGAAAAAGTGCTGTTACCGACAAAATTTTTCGACGGAAATACATCCATCGGAAAGGCCGTCGGCATTTCTTTTCGTCGAAAATATGAGTCGGTTTTCCGATAGACTATATTCTGTCGGAAAATCCGTCGGTATTTTCGACGGAATATTTCCGTCGGTAAGACTGACGGATTTGCCGACGAAAATATGTTATGTCAGAAAAGCCAAAATTTCACCCCCACCCAGCCTTTCGCACCCCCGCTCTCTCTCTCTCTCTCTCTCTCTCTCTCATCTCTCTTCTCTCTCTCTCTCTCATCGCCTCTCTCTCTCTCTCTCTCTCTCTCTCTCCTCTCTCTCTCTCTCTCTCTCTCTCTCTCTCTCCTCCTCTCTCTCCGGCGCTCTCTCTCCGCTCTCACCCTCTCTCTCCCTCTCTCCTCTCCCCCCTCCTCCTCCTCTCCTCCGCTCTCTCCTCCCCTCTCTCTCTCTCTCGCTCGTCTCCAGCACTCTCTCTCTCTCTCTCTCTCTCTTCGGCGTACGTGTGCCGCCGCGCTGCCCGCCGCCTTCGCGACCCTGCACCGCCACCGCTACCCGCGACCCCAGCCCGCGCCGCCGCCCGCTACCGGCCGCCCGCTCGCATCGCCGCCGCTACCCCCGGCCCGGTCCTATCACCCTGCCGCCGTCTCCACCCGCTCTCGCTCTCCTGCTGCCGCCGGAGGTATGCCACCTCCCCCCCCCCCCCCCCCCCCTCCCCTCCCCCTCCCCTCCGGCCAGCGACCCCCCCCCCCCCCTGCTGCCCCTCTCTCCTCCTCCCGACCCCCCTCCCATCCGGGCCGACAACCTCCCCGGCCCCCTCCTGCTGCCCCTCTCTCCCCCTCCCATCCGGGCCAGCGACCGCCCCCCCCTCTTGCTGCCCCTTTGTCCCCCTCCCCTCCGGGCGACCCTCCCCAACCCCCCACAGTCCCCCCACCCCCTCCTGCTACCCCCCCCTCCCCTCCGGGCGACCCCCCCCCCCTTTTCCCCCCCCCCCACACCCCCCTCCCCCTCTTGCTGCCCCCCTCCCCTCCGGGCGACCCCCCCCTTTTCCCCCCCCCCCCCCCCCCCCCCCCTCCCGCTGCCCCCCTCCTCCCCCTCCCCTCTAGGCGACCCCCCCCCCTCCCCTCCCCCTCCTACTGCCCCTCCCTCTCTCCCTCCCACTCCGAGTGAAACCCCTCCCCCCCCCCCAGGACAAAACTTCAACTAAACTTGTTCATATGTCCAATCCTCCATGCCTCAAATATGACTGACATATTTTACCAAATTTATATCATGCATAGGACACGAATTTAAGTATCAATATATCTAATTTCATGTTCTTGCAAGTCACATGTTCTAGCATTCGCACCTTTTGATTCACCCACCATATGTCAATTGGCTTCTGCTATAATGTCACCAACATGTCTACATTATTTTCAAATAATTTCTCCCAAATTTATGTCTTAGTTTGCATGTATTAAGCATTTATGTTCATGCTATGATTAGGATTTTCTATTCATGAAATAACGATTTCTCAGTGCATAGACCAATTGATCCCAATAAAATATGTAAAAATATTTTATATCTTGTTTACAATAAATTTCATGTTGGAAGTTTTGGCCAAAACCAATTAGAACGCATGATTATAGGGCTTTGCACAAATCGTGATTCTCCATATAAAATGCCAATTCTCCTTGACTTCACGACCCATTATGTGGATGTCAATTCTCTGCTTATTGGTGACACACACTATGGACCCAATTATGAAGAGATTGGCACCCACTCATTCAGTTGACATTTTAAAAGGGTTTGATTTTCCTTATTTTCTATGCATGATACCTCCTATTAGACTTATTTACACCCTATGGTCATTGAACTAGTAACCTAAAAGTTAAACCACATGTAAAAAGAATGACATGAATACTCTTCTAATGTTCTTAATGATATGACTATGTCTCTCTATTACCATGAGGTTATGCTTGATCATGTCCTCATGGTTCAGTTTATTGTTAAAATGATAATGTGAATTTGAATGAAAATGTCTGGGTGATAATGTCGTACTTATAATCATGCTTAGCCTTTAATTACCTGCTTGTTCTACTTTATACATGATAAAGTATGTTGCATCCATCCTGATAAACTTGCCTTATTTAGCTACTTTCTTGATTTTTGACCTTGACTTAGTTAGTTATTTTTGTTTTTTCGAGATTGACTTACTAAAATTATCGTATGCATAGTTAGGAGAGTTTTCATTACAGCTTCGCCGGCTAAAAGGGCGCAGCTCTTTCTTTTCTGTTAGCAAAAATCTTGTGAACAAATCTGCTTCTTTCAGGTACACTTACACGCTGATTTAAAACCTCTCTGATTGGATATTCCTTTTATTGGACTAGGACATTTTTGTTAGAGTTCCATAAATCTCCGTACTCCGTGGATTCTCTCACACTGATTGAGTGGGTTATACTATGAAGTACCCTGAAGATAATGAACACTCTCGTTCTGATATACGTTCTAACATATGTCATAAATATTGTCAAAATACTAAATGGTTATGAAACTAAAATGCAACTATAATGTTATACTGCCCGATCAAACACCTTGTTATCGAACTGTGATAATGTCAGATATGAAACTTCATGTAATCCATTTAAGGGTGAGACATTCTCACCTAAGGGAGTTCATAGAACCCCTAACATGCATAACCTGCCCGTTGGAAGGAAGAAGCTCTCGCAAACTCCTCTCTAGCGGTATCTACTAGTTATGAGTTCCCTACAAGCCAATTCATATTAGTGATGGCACTTGTAATCTTGTACCAATCTCTTTTGGTAATTAAATGAGGTGTTGCATTGCTCGTTGTTTATTTGTAGTCATTTGATTGATTCTTTCATATTTACCATATTATGATTTAATTTCATATTTTAAATTACTTATGAATAATTGTTATAAATTTTTTCTAATTAGTGATGAGAGTTCGCGATTGGAAATTAGACTCAAGAAGAACAAATGTCCAACGTATCAAGTACGTGTTTGTTTGAACGAAAGATATTACCGATGGATATTCGAAGATTTGGTTACTGATTCAAGAGTACAAGAGATCAGTATGGGCCCTCGAAGATTGTACGCGTCTATCCAAACTACATTGTGAATGGATACCGATTTCACACGAGGGATTATGGACGGAATAAATCTACGTGTGAAAGGAAGTGCTACATTGAAAATGAAATAGACTATTATGGCATTCTCGAAGAAGTCATTGAACTGCAATTTTTGGGAGAAGACAACAATGTAATTCTTTTCAAGTGTCATTGGTTTGATCCGACCTCTATTTGTAATGACACAACATATGGGATTGTCGATGTCAAGCATAAGTCCAAGTTGAGTACGTATGAGCTATTCATTCTGGCGGCACAAGCCCAACAAGTTTATTATTCAATTTATTCATCCCTCAAATTGAGAGATTGATGGGCTGCATGTAGAGTGAAATCAAGGCTATTCCCTGAGTATGAGCTTCTCCAGGCTGATGATGACCTCGAAGGTGTTAATGACAATTTTTTCCAATCAGATCGGAGCGACGTACGAGCGTTGGCGGCTTCTACGCAGTTCAATGTTGATGATATAAATGAAACAATTTGCTTATATAAGATAACGAACAGGAAGAAGTTGACCCAAATGCCCTTGAGTAGGAGGTGGAGTCTGATGTGGAGGAAGAGTCCCGGCATGATGAGGAGAATTGAGGAGGATGACGAATATGACGCTGAATTAAACATATCTTCAGCATCTGATGATGAATAGATAATATATCCTACATTTTGTAAGAACTTAGTGTTGTTTTAATTATATGTTATTCAATAGCTACTTCAATTTGAGTGATGATGACCTGTTATATCTTTATTTATCTCAATAGAGATATGATACGTGGAGGACGGAGTCAGACGATTTTCACGTCCGTAGGCCGAGGGTCCGCGTCCCCGTCCACGACAGGATATGCATATGTACACACAAGAGTTTTTATATTATTGTTCATATTAAATTCATATTTTCTAACGTACATACATTTTGCAAGGACTGCCTCCCCGTCCACGCCGGTCGTCCCGGTGACAGGTATATGCATATGTCACACAAAACTCTACATATTATTGTTCAATTTAATTCACGAGATCTAACGTGCATACATTTTGCAGGGACTGCCCCCTGTCCACGCCGGTCGTCCCGGTGACAAGTATATGTATATGTAAACACAAAACTCTATATATATTGTCCAATTTAAATTCATATTTTCTAATCTGTATATAATTTTCCAGGGACCGCCTCCCGTCGACCACGCGAGTAGCTCCACCTTTCCCTTCTCAATTCCTCACCACCAGGTACATGTATGTTTCCATAGATTAGTATGTTTCTTTCTTCCAATTTATACTACAATAGTGTACTTAATTGTTTTCAACAGAGGTGGAGAGCCAGCATCCAACAGCAGATGAGGAGGGGCCTCAGCTACCGGGACGGCAGCCATGTTGGATCTCAGGGTAAACTTGATCACTTGAAACTTATTGTATTTGTTATTTATGTTATACAATTGCAGGGGGAAGATAGATCTCGGTTCTGCTTCCCGCTATATTACAACGCTGGTCCACGCACATATTCCAAGACCAGAGGATGCATGGAGAGAGATCCTGGTGCCCGTCCGAGATTTATTATTTGACATGTTCACGGTATTATTCATTTTTACTGATTTGAAGTTATTTATTTAATTACTATCTCTGTTAGTGAAGACAGTTGAGTAATTTTATTTCTTTACAGCGGAGGTACGTGTTCACGAGACCTGAGGATCTCCCTCGAGCTCGAGCCGTCTGGGAGTCTACTACTGCCCAGACTAATTTAAGAAAGTCGATGTGGGAGGCCCGGGACAAGGCAATGAAGACCACAGGCAACCGGGATCCTATGGCTGGCTGGATTACGACCCTATTTGGCTGAGGAGGGACTATTGGGAGTCCTTTGTGAGCGTGGGCTACTGGACCATGGCAGGAGCAGTCACAGGCGAAAAACGCAACTGATCAACTCATCGGAGAAGAATGCATACTAGTGGGTCTGTATCTTATGCAACCCATTGCCAAAAATTGGTAAGCATATTATTGTTCAATTGCTTAATACATTGATTATTATTGTGAAACTAACTAATTAATTTTGTTGAATTGTAAGCATCACGAGCTCGAGCGTGCCCCTACTTTTCGAGAGTTATTTGATCGGACTCATAAGCGGAAGGGGACGGATGACTATGTCAGCGAGAGTGCTCGCACGATTGCTGTAAGTCAAGCTATAAATTTTGAATTTAATTAAGATATTAAAATAATTTGTTTTCAATAATTTAGTTTTAATTTGCTCTGCAGATGACCTATGACAGGACGATGGCGGATCGCTATGTAGAGGGCACTCCCCAGCCAGACTTGGATCTGGAGGCTTGGGTCGACGCAGCGGGAGGGCCGAGGAAGGGTCGAGTGTATGGCTTTGGGTACAGCCTAGATACTACTCCAGTGTTGTCTTCATTTGCGAGTTCGGTCACTCCTCCGGCATACGCGAGTTCATCTGCTGCTCCCCTCGTCAGTGGTGTATAGGAGATGAGAACCCTCATTCGGGAAGAGCTACGGGATAAGCTACGGACGCACTTCGACGATATAGTTCAGTAGTTGATCTCAGCCATGCAGGGAGTACCCCCTCACAGTTAGCCCCTCAGGTCATTATTATATTAATTCATATACTTTTAATGAAATGAAACCACAAAAGAATGTCAAAACACAAGTTGAAAAGACGGATATAAAAAAAAACCCAGTCTAAAAGATTAAAACACACAACCCGGTGGTCCAAAATCCCAAATAGGGATCTGATCGGCATGTCATTCGCTCCAACACGACCGGGTGGGTTCAATTGACGTGTGCGAACTGACGAAATCCGATTGGATTCCCGGATTGGGTTAGGCGTTGAAATGACGGATCTAAAAAAAACCCAAGTCTAAAAGATTAAAGCACACAACCCGGGGGTCAAAAATCCCAAATAGGATCTAATCGGCGTGTCGTTCGCTCCAACACGACCGGGTGGGTCCAATTGACGTGTGCGAACTGACGGAATCTGATTTGGATTCCCGGATTGGGTTGGAAGTTGAAACGACGGATCTCAAAAAAACCAAAGTCTAAAGGGTCAAACACACCACCCGGGGGTCAAAAATCCCAAATAAGGATCTGATCGGGGTGTGCTGTTCGCTCCAACACGACCGGGTGGGTTCAATTGACGTGTGCGAACTGACGGAATCCGATTTGGATTCTCGGATTGGGTTGGGCGTTGAAATGACGGATCTAAAAAAAACTCAAGTCTAAAAGATTAAAACACACAACCCGTGGGTCCAAAATCACAAATAGGAATCTGATCGGCGTGCCGTTCACTCCGACACGACCGGTGGGTTCAATTGACGTGTGCGAACTGACAGAATCAAATTTGGATTCCCGGATTGGATTGGGCGTTGAAATGACGAATCTAAAAAAAACTCAAGTCAAAAAGATTAAAACACATACCCCGGGGGTCCAAAATCCCAAATATGGATCTGATCGGTGTGCCGTTCGATCCAACATGACCGGGTGGGTTCAATGATGTGTGCGAACTGACGGAATCCATTTGGATTCCAGGATTGGGTTGGGCGTTGAAATGACGGATCTAACAAAAAACCCGTCTAAAAGATTAAAACACACAACCCAGGGGTCCAAAATCTCAAATAGGGATCTGATCGGCGTGCCTTTTGGTCCGACACGACCGGGTGGGTTAAAGTGACGTGTACGAACTGACAGAATCTGATTTGGATTTCCGGATCTAGTTGGGCGTTGAAATGACAGATCTAAAAAAAAACTCGTCTAAAAGATTAAAACACACAACCCAGGGGTCCAAAATCTCAAATAGGGATCTGATCGGCGTGCCTTTTGGTCCGACACGACCGGGTGGGTTAAAGTGACGTGTACGAACTGACAGAATCTGATTTGGATTTCCGGATCTAGTTGGGCGTTGAAATGACAGATCTAAAAAAAAACTCGTCTAAAAGATTAAAACACACAACTCGGGGGTCCAGAATCCAAAACAGGGATCTGATCGGCGTGTCGTTCACTCCGACACGACTGGGTGGGTTAAAGTGACGTGTGCAAACTAATAGAATCCAATTTGGATTCCCAGATTGGGTTGGGTGTTGAAATGACGGATCTAAAAAAAACCCGTCTTAAAGGGTCAAAACCTACAACTCGGGGGTCCAAAAT
The DNA here is from genome assembly GCA_014218235.1 of Colocasia esculenta. Lineage (NCBI taxonomy): Eukaryota > Viridiplantae > Streptophyta > Magnoliopsida > Alismatales > Araceae > Colocasia > Colocasia esculenta. The sequence goes on from JACBKR010000894.1 coordinate 45,490, forward strand.
CCCAAATAGGGATCCGATCGGCGTGCCATTTGGTCCGACACGACCGGGTGGGTTAAAGTGACGTGCACGAACTGACGGAATCTGATTTGGATTCCCGGATTGGGTTGGGCGTTGAAATGACGGATCTAAAAAAAACCAGTGTAAAAGATTAAAACACACAACCCGGGGGTCCAAAATCCCAAATAGGGATCTGATCGCGTGTCGTTCACTCTGACACGACCGGGTGGGTTCAATTGACGTGTGCAAACTGACGGAATCCATTTGGATTCCCGGATTGGGTTGGGTTTTGAAATGAAGGATCTAAAAAAAACCCAAGTCTAAAAGATTAAAACACACAACCCGGGGGTCCAAAATCTCAAATAGGGATCTGATCGGCGTGCCGTTTGGTCCACACGACCGGGTGGGTTAAACTGACATGTACGAACTGACAGAATTCGATTTGGATTCCCAGATTGGGTTGAATGTTGAAATGACAGATCTAAAAAAAACCTAAGTCTAAACGATAAAACCACAACCCGGGGGTCCAAAATCCCAAATAGGGATTTATCGGCGTGTCGTTCGCTCTGACACGACCGGGTGGGTTCAATTGACGTGTGCGAACTGACGGAATCCGATTTGGATTCACCGATTGGGTTGGAAGTTGAAACGACGGATCTAAGAAAACCCAAGTCTAAAGGGTCAAAACACACAACCGGGGGTCCAAAATCCCAAATGGGGATCTGATCGGCGTGCCGTTTGGTCCGACACGACCGGGTGGGTTAAAGTGACGTGTACGAACTGACAGAATCTGATTTGGATTCCCGAATTGGGTTGGGCGTTGAAATGACAGATCTAAAAAAAACTCGTCTAAAAGATTAAAACACACAACTCGGGGGTCCAGAATCCAAAATAGGGATCTGATCGGCGTGTCGTTCACTCCGACATGACTGGGTGGGTTAAAGTGACGTGTGCAAACTGATAGAATCCAATTTGGATTCCCGGATTGGGTTGGGCGTTGAAATGACGGATCTAAAAAAACCCAAGTCTAAAGGGTCAAAACCTACAACCCGGGGGTCCAAAATCCCAAATAGGGATCCGATCGGCGTGCCATTTGGTCCGACACGACCGGGTGGGTTAAAGTGACATGCACGAACTGACGGAATCTGATTTGGATTCCCGGATTAGGTTGGCGTTGAAATGACGGATCTAAAAAAAACCCAAGTGTAAAAGATTAAAACACACAACCCGGGGGTCCAAAATCCCAAATAGGGATCTGATCGGCGTGTCGTTCACTCCGACACGACCGGTGGGTTCAATTGACGTGTGCAACTGACGGAATCCAATTTGGATTCCCGGATTGGGTTGGGCGTTGAAATGACGGATCTAAAAAAAACCCAAGTCTAAAAGATTAAAACACACAACCCGGGGGTCCAAAATCTCAAATAGGGATTTGATCGGCGTGCCGTTTGGTCCACATGACCGGATGGGTTAAACTGACATGTACGAACTGACGGAATCTGATTTGGATTCCCGGATTGGGTTGGGCGTTGAAATGACAGATCTAAAAAAAACCTAAGTCTAAACGATTAAAACCACACCCCGGAGGTCCAAAATCCCAAATAGGGAGATTATCGGCGTGTTGTTCGCTCCGACATGACCGGGTGGGTTCAATTGACGTGTGCGAACTGATGGAATCCGATTTGGATTCCCCGATTGGGTTGGAAGTTGAAACGACGGATCTAAAAAAACCCAAGTCTAAAAGGTCAAAACACACAACCGGGGGTCCAAAATCCCAAATAGGAATCTGATCGGCGTGTCATTCGCTCCGACATGACCGGGTGGGTTCAATTGACGTGTGCGAACTGACGGAATCCGATTTGGACTCCCGGATTGGGTTGGAAATTGAAACGACGGATCTAAAAAAACCCAAGTCTAAAGGGTCAAAACACACAACCCGGGGGTCCAAAATCCCTAATAGGGATCTGATCGGCGTGTTGTTCACTCCGACACGACCGAGTGGGTTCAATTGATGTGTGCGAACTGACGGAATCCGATTTGGATTCCCGGATTGGGTTAGGCGTTGAAATGACGGATCTAAAAAAAAAACCTGAGTTTAAAGGGTCAAAACATACAACCCGGGGGTCCAAAAACCCAAATAGGGATCTGATCGGCATGTCGTTCGCTCTGACACGACTGGGTGGATGAAAGTGACGTGTGTGAATTGACGGAATCCGATTTGGATTCCCGGATTGGGTTGGGAGTTGAAATGACGGATCTAAAAAAAACCCATCTAAAAGATTAAAACACACACCCGGATCTGATCAGCATGCCGTTCGCTCCGACACGACTGGGTGGGTTAAAGTGACGTGTGCAAACTGACGGAATCCAATTTGGATTCCCGGATTGGGTTGGGCGTTGAAATGACGGATCTAAAAAAAATCCGTCTGAAGGGTCAAAACCTACAACCCGGGGGTCCAAAATCCCAAATAGGGATCCGATCGGCGTGTCGTTTGGTCCGACACGACCGGGTGGGTTAAAGTGACATGTAAGAAATGACGAAATCCGATTTGGATTCCGGATTGGGTTCGGCGTTGAAATGATGGATTTAAAAAAAAAACCAAGTCTAAAAGAATAAAACACACAACTCGGCGGTACAAAATCCCAAATAGGGATCTAATCGGTGTGTCGTTCGCTCCGACACGACCGGGTGGGCTCAATTGACTTGTGCGAACTGACGGAATCCAATTTGGATTCCCGGATTGGGTTGGGCGTTGAAATGACGAATCTAAAAAAACCAAGTCTAAAAGATTAAAACACACACCCGGGGGTCCAAAATCCCAAATAGGGATCTGATCGGTGTGTTGTTTGGTCCGACACGACGGGTGGGTTAAAGTGACGTGTACGAACTGACGGAATTCGATTTGGATTTCCGGATTGGGATGGGCGTTGAAATGACGGATCTAAAAAAACCAAGTCTAAAAGATTAAAACACACAACCCGGGGGTCCAAAATCCTAAATAGGGATCCGATTGGCGTGCCATTTGGTCCGACATGACCGGGTGGGTTAAAGTGACGTGTACGAATTGACGGAATCCGATTTGGATTCCGGATTGGGTTGGGCGTTGAAATGACAGATCTAAAAAAAACCCAAGTCTAAAAGATTAAAACACACAACCCGGGGGTCCAAAATCCCAAATAGGGATCTGATTGGCGTGTCGTTCGCTCCGACACGACCGGGTGGTTCAATTGACGTGTGCGAACTGACGGAATCCAATTTGGATTCCCGGATTGGGTTGAGCGTTGAAATGACGGATCTAAAAAAACCAAGTT